>MU119574.1:11223-29514 GCA_014904845.1 Acephala macrosclerotiorum | reverse complement strand
AAAAAAAAAAAAAAAAAAAAAAAAAAAAAATTTTTTTTTAAAATAAAAAAAAATTTTTAAATTAAAATATATTTATTATTATTTTTTTTACATTTTTTAATATAATTATTGATCGAGATTAAAATTAAATAATAATTTAACGTTGATTTTAATAATAATTCAATATTTAATTATAAATATTAATTATTTAATTAATTTTCAAAAACGATTATAAATAATTTCAATTTAAATAAATTCAATAATTTAAATAATTTTATTATACAAAATAACGTTAAATTAATTACTATAAAAAAATAAATAATATTTTATTTATTAATAAAAAATCGAAAAAAAAAAATAATTAACGTTAAAAAAAAAACAATTAATAATAAAATCGATTTTTAATAAAAAAAAAAATTAATTATTTTTTATATTATTATTTTTAATTATATTTTTTTTTATCGTTTTATATTATTTGATTATTTACGATTAATAATTTATTCGATTTTTTGTTTTATAAAATTAATTTTTATTATAATTTAAAATATTAATATATTTATACGTTTATTATAAATTGAATTAATTTCGTTTTTTATTTAATATTAATATTTTTATTTGTTTTATTTAATATATATTTTTTTGTATTTATATAATAATTTATATTAAATTGTTTTTTTTTTCGATTTAAATTATTATTATAATTATTTCAAAAATTGTTAATTTATAGATTTATTACGTAAAATATACAAATTTTTAATTATTTTTTATTTTTACGTTTTATTATTATTTTAAATATTTTTTCGATTTTTATTTTTTTTATTTTTTTCAAATTATTTTTTTATATTATATTTAACGAATTTTTATATATTTTTAAATCGATTAATTTTTTTGTATATATATTAATATTATATAAATACGCAATTTTTTTATCGTATTACAATTTATTGTATATTATTGTATTTTTTTTAAAAAAAAATTTTAAAATTTTTTTTTTTTTAAATATTTATTATAATTCGTACGTAATTATTTTTTCGATTTTACGTGTATATAAAACTTTTTATTTTTTTTATTTTTTTTTTATTCGTTTCGAATTTATTAACGATTTTAATAAATTAAACGTTTTATTTTTATTATAATAAATAATATTTACATTTTATATATCGTAAATAAAAATCTTAATATTTATTCTTTGAATTCTATAAATACATTTTAAATTAATTAATATTTTTTTAATTTCTCGAATCAAATTTTTTTTTTAAAATAAATACTACGTAAAATTTATATTTTTCGAGTTATATTTTTCTATATACGATCAAATTCGTTAATAATTACAAAATCGTTAATTCGATTATAAAATTATTTTTTTATTATCGTTATTATATTTTAAATTATAATTATTATTTTTATTAATTTTTTTATTTATTTTTTATTGATATATAATATTGATTTTAAAAATTCGTTTTTAATCTAATAACGAATATTAATAATTTATTAAAATTCAATTTTCGAATTCGTTTTTATATTATATTTTTATTAGTTTTTTTTTTTTTTATTTATCGATTATATAAAATATAATACGAATTTCGATTTATATAATTATTTGAATTTTAATAATTATTATTTTTACGATAATTATAATTATTATTTGTATTGAAATTAAATAACGTTTAATATATAATACAATAAATATTTTTTTTTATATTTCAATATTTTACAAAATTTATAATTAGTATATTTAAAAATTAATAAACGAAAATCTAATAACGAATAATTTCATTTTAAAATTAATTATTAATATTTTTTTATATATTTATACGATTATATTTATATATTTTTAAAAAATATTATTTTGAAAATAAACGTTAAAATCAAATATTTATTTTAATCTAATAAAAAAACATATAATATTACGCGTAATACAATTATTATATATTTTATTTAAAACGTATATATTATCGTTAAATTTATTAATTATTATATTATAAAAATTGAATAAATAAAAATTATTAATTTCGCGATAATATTTATATTAATTATTTTCGAGTTTATTTTATTTACGATTATAAAATAATATTATAAATTTCGATATAATTTTATTTGAATCGAATTTACTATAAAAAGTAATTAAATTAAAATTTATTAATAACGATTTTAATAATAATATTTTACGAATTTTAATAATAATTTTTAATCGATAATTAATTTTTTATAATTAATATTATTACATTTAAAATTTTTTTAATATTTAAAAATAATTATAATTATTATTATAATTGATTTTTTAAGATTATTATTTTATTTATTTATAAATTTTAATTATTATTTTCTAGAAATAATAAAATTAATATTATTATTATTTAATAATTAAATTTTTCGTAAAAAATATTCGAATTTTATATAAAAATTAATATTATAATCGTAAAAAACTTTTGTTTTTTAAACGTTTATTAAATATTTATAGAATTTCGAAAAATAGAATTTAATTTTAAATATAATTTAAATATTAAACTTTTTATCGTTTTTTAATATAAAAATTAATATTTTAATAAATATAAAATTATTATTAAAATCGAGATTTATAATATTTATTAGTATTTACAATTAAATAATTTATATAATTTGAAAACTCTATATAATAAAGTGATTAATTAACGAGTTTAAATACATATTCAAAAAAAGTAATAATATTATTACGATCTTTAAAAATTTTTATAAAGTATTTATTGTATTAATATTAATTATAAAAATTGTAATTTGAAATATTGTATTTATATTTACTTGAATTTATTATATGTTTATTATTTTATCGTCGTTAAATAATAATTATATCGAGATTTATATTAGTACTATTATTATTAATTTATTTTTATTATTATTAAATTCGAATAATTTTTGTTTTTTCGCGTATTTTATTCGAAAAAGAATTTCTATATAAACTTTAATATTATTATTATTATAATTTGTAATTCTTCGATTTTTTTATTATTAATTAATATTTTAATTATTATATTCAATTTTTAATTTTCGAATTTTATTTTAAATAATAATAATTTTTATTTTAATTATTATATATTAATAAATCGAATTAATAATTAGTATTTAATATTAATAAAAAATAGTAATAAATTTAATATCAAATTTTGATTTAATTATAAATATAAATTGAAAATAAATATAATAAATTTTTAAAAAATTAATTTTTAAAATTGTTTAATTTATAGAATTGTTTTATTATTTTATTAATATTTAATAATTTTAAAAAACGATATTTATATATATATTTATTAATTTTTTTTTTTTTTTTTATTTTTTTCTTTTTTATAAATATTCGTATTATTATTAATTTTTGTATTATTGTAAATTGTTTATTTATAATATTCAATATTGCGATTTTTGTTTTATTTCGTATACTCGATTCGATTTACAAAAATCGATTTTTATATTGTTTATTTTTTTAATTTTATTGTTTTTCTTTAAATTTTTTTTTATTACGCGTTATTAATTTTTTTTTTTTTTATATACAAATTTTATTATTCGTATATACTTAAAATAAAACTAATTTATATTTTTAATCGTTTTATTTTATAATTATATTTAATCAAATTATAATTCGAATTAATTTATATTATTTGTATTTTTAAATTTTTTATTTTATATCGAGTTATACTTTGAATTATACTCTTAGAATTTTATATATAAATATAATTTTTTTCGCGATTTAATATTATAATTATTCGAGTTTTAATTTATATCGATTTAAAATTAAATTTAATATATTCGATTTATTTTTTTTTTATATTTAATCAAAAAAAATTTCATATTTGAATTTATTTGAATTTTTATTTTTTTATTAAAATTTATTACTTTTTATTTATTATTTAATTATTTAATATAATTTTAAATTAATTTTTTTATTTTTTTTTTATATTATATATTTATTATTTTTTTTTTTAAATTTTTTTATATTTTTATTTATATATTATTATTATTCTAATAATTATATAGAATTTACGATTTTTTTATTAGTAATTATTATTGTTTTTATTATTTATTTTTATTTATATTATTATTTTTCGATTTCGTATTTATTTATTATATAATATTATACGTATTTTAATTCGATAAATATATATAATAAAAACAATTATAATGAAAAAAGAAAATTACTAAAATTATTTTAAATAAAAACAATACAAATTAATAAATCAAAAATTCTATTTTTAAATATTTTTATAATATTGATAAATTTTTAATTATTATTAATAATTCGTAATTCTTAAAATTTAATAATATTTTATTAATCAATTTTCGAGTTTTTATACAAATATAAATAAAACGATATATTTATTATAATTGTCAATTATTTAATACAAAGTTTAATAAATAATATTATAATAAAAAAATATATATAATAATTTCAAATTTATTATTTTATTTATTTCATTTTAAATAATAATTTTTAAATCGATTAAACAATATTCGATTTTATACTCGATATATTAATAATATTTTTTTTTATTTTTATTAATTATTACAATAATAATATAAATTTTAAAAAATTTAATTTATTTAATATAAATTATATATCGTTAAATATCGTTATTTTAAATCGTACGTATTATTAATTTATTTTTTTCGATTATTTAAAATATTAAAATTCTATTAAATAATTTATTTATAATAAATCGATAAAAAATAAAAAAATTCGTATTATAAATAATTATAATTTTTACTAGAAAATTAATAATAATTAAAATTTGAAAATTTCAAAGAATTTTTTATTTAAATAAATTAAATTTATTTGAAATAAAAATTTTATAATAAAGTTTTTTTGTATTATATATAATATTATTAATCGTGAAAATTTTTAATTAATATTAATTAAAATTAATAAACAATTATAAATATATATTAAGAAATTAGAAAATAAAAACATTAAATAATAATCGAATTATAAAAATAATAAAAAAATTATTTTAAAAATAAAAATATTAAATTTATAAATATAAAAAAATAATTAAAATAAAAAATTCGTTGTTATTTACAATTTTAATCACGTTTTTCGATTATAAAAACAAATTATACAAATAAAATATATTAATTTCTATTGATTAATTATTATTTAATTTTTTTTAAATTGATTCGTTTTTATATTTATATTATTATTATTATTAATATATGAAATATTATAATATTTTACGATATTTTTTCAATTTATTAAATATACGAAATAAAATTTAAATAATTTTATTTATATAATAATTGAAAAAAAAAAATTTTAATACAATAAATAAAATATTAATTATTATATAAAAAGCGTTTTCGTTTATTAAAAAAAATTACGAATAAATATTTAATCGATATAATATCGAGAATTAAAAAAATTTAATAAACTTTTAAATATTTTTATATTAATTTCAATCAAAATATATTAATCGTTTTCGATTTTAATAAAATAAAAAAACGATTTAAAAACGTAATATTATTTAATTTTATAAATTTAAAATTTTAATTATTAAAAAAAATAATAAACGTTTTTATTTTTAATCGTTTATATAAAAAGTTTATATTATTTTTTATTATAATTTACAATTTAAAATAATTCGAAATTATTATTATTATTAATAATAAGAATAATACAATTTTAATTATTTTTATAAAGAAATATTTTAATTAAATAATTTATTATATTAAAATTATTGAATTTTAAAAATATAATTTATTTTATATACATTTTATTATTAAAATATTTTTTTTTTTTTTTTTTTTTTATTAAATTATATATATTTTTATTATATGTTTATTTAATTAATTAATATTTTTTTTTTATAATTATATTAGAAAATTAATAAAATAAATATCGATTAAATTATTTTAAAACGTTTATTAAATAAAAAAAAAAAATTTAAAATTTTATAAAATTATTAAATAATATATAATATATTTAAAGAATTATTTCAAATAAAAATTCAACGAATTATAATCTCGTTATAATAATACGAAAAAATACGATTAATATATTTATAATTTTTTTTAATTTTTACGAGAGTATAATTTTATAAATAATATTAAAAAAATATATTTTTAGCGAATTACGAAAAACGATTAATAGATTTCGTTTTATATTTTAATTTTATTAAAATTTATAAATTATTATTTAAATATCGATTTATATTTTAATTTTAATATTATATTATATTTATTTAAATATTTTTACAAAAAATCGAATATTATTAAATATATTATTTTTAATAAAATAAATAATAATATTTCAAAGTTTAATAATTTTTAATTAATTCGATAATTTTTATTTAATAAAATCGTTTAAAGAATTATAAATTTTTATATCGCGTATTATATATTAATAATTTATTTTATTAATTTGTATTTAAAAAACAAATAATTGAAATAAATATTTTATCGAAAAAAAGTTTTTAGTATTATAAAATTAATTATTTACTTTAATCGATTACAAAAAATAATATTCGATTAATTTATTATTTTCGATTTTTATATTAAATTTTTTTTGTATTTTTATTATTAATAAACGCTATAAAAATTTAAAAAATAAAAAATAATAAATCGAAATTTAAAATAAAAAAATCGTTCGATTATTTGTAATTATTAAAAAAAAAAAAAAAAATTAATTATTGTTTATTTTTATTTTTATAATATTAATAATAAAAAATTATATTATTTTAAATATTTATTTTTACGATTTTCAATTAAATCGTTTATAGAATTTTATACAATCGATAAAATAATTTGTTTTTTTTATTAAATTGTATACAAAAATTAAAATTTATTTTAAAATAATAAAAAAATATTTTTTATTATACAAAAAACAATAAATCAAAATAATTCGTTTATATAATTATATTTTCTATTTATAAAAATAATAATAATATTTAATTATATTTTTTTAAATATTTGAAATTTATTTATTTATAAATTTATAATAAATTATATTAATATAAATTATAAAAATTAAAAAAAAACGTACTTTTTTTAATATTAATTACTATTTAAAATTCTATAATTCGAGTTTTACGAAAATCGAATTTTCAAACGTAAAAAAAATATTTTTAAATTTATTATTATAAATATAAACTCTAAAAAAAATTTATTATTATTATTAAAACGATAAAATTGTTTATAGTATATTACGATTAAAAAATAATAATATATTTTTATTTCGATATATTTATTAATTAAATTACAATAATTTACAAATATTAAATTTTTTTTATTAATTATTACGTCGAATTAATATAAATCGTTAAATTTATTATTTGAAAAGAAATATTAATAATTTATAAAATCAATATTGAAATTGTAAATACTTGATTAAAAATTTTTATAGATAACGATAATTTGTTTAAAAAAATCTTATTTATTAAAATTGAAAATTTTAAACAAATTATTTTTATAATTAAATATAATAATATTTAAAATATTATACGAGTTTTTATTATTATTTTTATTATTTGAAAATATATATTAATCGATATAAAATACTAATAATATAAAATAATATAATTATATTAATAATATTCGAAAAAATAAAAAAATAAAATTTATTATTAAATTGTAATATATTAAAAATATTAAAAATGTTAAAATAATATTCGAATTTTTTTTTTTTAAAAAATATTTTTTAAATTAATCGTTTATATTAAACGAAATTTCTTTTTTATATTAAATAAATACGTAAATAAAATTAATATTATTATATTTAATTAATTATACGCATTTAAAAAAATGTATTACAAATTCGATTTCGTTAAAGAAAATAATAAAATATTTAATATTTATATTACGATTTTAAAAAATTATTTATTTAAATTATATGATTTTAAAGTATTATTAAATTAATTTAAATTAAAAAAAAATTATATTTATATTATTATACGAAATTTAAATTTAAAAAAGCAATTAATAAAAAATATTAAAATCATTATTCGAAATTTACAAAAATATTTTATTGTCGTATAAATTTTAAATAAAAACAATTACAAAATTTCGAATAATAAAATAATTTTCTCGAAAATTATTTTCGAGTTCAATTCAAATAATTCTAATTGAATTATATAACGATTTTAATTTTTATTGAAATTAGTTTATTTTACAATTTTTAATTTTTATTAAAATTTAACGTTAAATCAAATAATTTTCGATTTTAAAATTAAAATCTTCGTATATAAACAATTATATACAATTTTAACGAGAATTAAAAATCGTTTTAATAAATTGATTTTTTATAATAAAAATAATTTCAAATACAAAATAATTAATATTATTATATAATAACTTTTAATAAACTCGAAAAAAGCAATAAAAATAGCGAATAATATTTTACAAAATAAACATTTTATTATAATATTAAAAAAACGAAAAAAAAAAAAATAAATCGATTAATTTTAAATTAAATTTATTTTAATTATATTTGCGATATTAAAATTTATTAAATTATATTTAATATTTATTTACGTATATACTTTTTATAGTATTATTAATTTTAACGTATATAATAAAAAGATTTTTTTTTATTAAATAAAATACATATAATAATATTTGTATATATTTTATTTATTATACGATTATTATTATAATTTGATTTTTTTTTAACGTTTTACGTATAAATAATATAAAAACGTTAAAACGAATTCGTATTTTAATAAAAATTTTTTGTGTACGTAATTGAAATATATATTGTATTATAGAATTTTAATTTATTGATTTTATAAAAATTTTAAAATAAAAAATATAATCAATAAATTGAATTTTTTTTTATTTTTTTAAATAAACAATTAATAATATTTTAATGTATATATATTAATATAATTTATTTTGTTTTGAATATTTTGTTTTAATAATAAAAATAATATCGATTTTTGATTTATAATAAATTTATTTGTTTTTTTGATTTTAAATATATTTGATTTCTAATTTATAACAAATTTATTTAATAATATAATAAAATTTCAATTAAATAAAATTAAATATCGAATTTTAACGATTAAAAAATTTAATATTGAGATCGAAAAATGCGAATTTAAATAAATTATTTGAGAAAAAAAATAAAAATACAAATAAACGTAAAAAACAAATAAAACAAATAAAATAAATAAAACAAATAAAACAAATAAAACAAATAAAACAAATAAAACAAATAAAACAAATAAAACAAATAAAACAAATAAAACAAATAAATATACAATCGATTTTTTATATTATAATTTCAATATATTACAATTTTAATTTTAATATTAATTTTTTTCGATTTAAAATTTAATATTAATATTTTACTATAAATTTATAAAGTTTTTTTTAATTGTTTTTACGATTCTTTAAATTAAATTTTGTTTTAATAATTTCTTTTTAATTTTTTATTTTAATTTCAATATTTCTATTTTTATTTATAATCGTTTTTATTTAATTTCAATTAAAATAACAAATTTAAACAAAATATTAAAAAAAAATAATATTAAAATTATTATTTCGATTACGTTTATACGATTTACTAGGAAATTACAATTTACAATTTTCAAAAAATAATATTTTTTTTAACGAATACAAATTATTTATAATTAATAAATTTTAAATCGAATTTATCGTAAAAAAATTACATATATAAATAACAAATAATTTAAATTTAATTTAAATAAATTCGAAAATTTTAAATATAATTCAAATTTTATTAAAATATATAAAATATATAAAACATTAATTATTTTTTTTATAATTATTATATTATTTGTTTTTAAATTTATTATTAAATTATTCAATAATTCGATCAATAATTCGAATTTTAAATTTCAATTTTGTATTATTTAAATCGTTATTAAATCGATATTAATTTTTTGCGATTTTAATAAATTATTTTTAAATTCGTAATCAATTAAAATCGATATTTCTATATACGATTTTAAAAATCAAAACGTAAATACTTATACTCGATTTAATTCTTTTTACGATTACAATAATATATTTGTAATTAATACAATTATTATTAATATTACTTTATTTGAAAATATTAATTTTTTATTATTATAATAAAGTTTTCCGTTTATTGAATTTCTTAATATTGTTTAATTTCTTATTATTACAAAATACAAAATTATTTTTTTTATTAATATAATTCAAACAAATTTTTTATCAATTCTAATAAAAACGAGTAATTTTATTTTGATAATAATAATATAATTTTAAATAATTTATTTAATGAATTTTTATTACTCGAAAAACAATATAATAATACTAATAAAAATTTTAATATTAAAATTTTAATAAATTTTCTCTAGTTTCAAATAATTAAATCGATAAAAATTATTTTTATTAATAATTGAAAATTTCGTAGATCGATTGTAATAAACGCGAATTTATCGATAATATTATTATAAACGAATAAATATATAATAATTTAAACTTTTTAAATTATTATTCATTTTTTATTTTTATTTTAATTTTTAATATATATTTTATTTTTACGTATTATTATAAGCAATCGAAAACGATTTATAGAAAATTTATTTTAAAACGTTAATAATATAATTTGAAAATTAAATTTGAAAACTTTTTTAAAATTATTCGAATTGTATAAAAATAAAATTATTGAATTTATATTATCGAAATTAAATATATTAATAATAAATATAATAAGAAATATATTATTAATAATTAAAACTTCGAATAATTTTATACAAATTATCGTAATAAAAATAAAAAATTGAAAAAATATATTACTTTAAATAGTTTTTCGAATAACGTTTATATTAATTGTATTTTAATTCAAATAATAAAATATTCTTTGTATTTTTTTGAAAGTAAAATTTATTTTAATTTTTAATAATTTATTTGTATTGATAGCGATTGTAATAATATTTAAAAACGTTATTAAAAGTTTTAAAATATTTCGATTTATTAAATAACGTTTTTACAAAAATACTAAAAAAAAAAAAATATATATATATATTCGCGAAATACGAATCGTATTAAATATTATTTAATCGAGAAATAAAACGAAAATATATTATAAATAAAAATTCAAATAATAATCTATTGAATAAAAAGTTCGATTATATATAAACAATAGAAATCACGTGCGTAATACGTGAATATAAAATTTTTTTTGTAATATATATATTTTTTTAAAAAAAAAATATATATAATTTAATAATACGTTTTCGTATTTATATTTTTAATTAATAATATATTTATATATTTATTTATATATTAATATTTTTTATTATTTTTATATTTAATTTATATTTTTAAATACGAATATTATAATAATAATATTATTAAAATATTTTTAAATATTAATATACAATTTTTTTAAAATATATAATCAATATTTAAAAATCAAAAATAAATATAAAAACGATCGAAATTGTATTTAATATCGATATATAATAACGTCGATTATAAAAACAAATAAAAACTTAAAAATATTAATAACAATAATAAGAATAATCGATTTAATTATAAATTCAATTGATTCAATAATAAAAAACTTAATAAATCGTTGTTATTATTATCGTTATTAAAATTATTATTAAGATTTTATTAATTCGATTAATATTTGAATTGAAATTTTAAATTTGAAATAAAATTTAATTAAAAACTTAAAAAAATTCGAAAATAATTCGATTATTAAACAATTAAAATTTTTTATAAAAATCGTAAAAATAATTATACGAATATCGCGTTTAATAAAAAATTGTATTTCAGTTTTAAAAACAATTAAAATAATATAATCGAATATATCGATCGATTAATTAATTCGAAAATATTAAAAAAAATTCGAAAATAAAAAATAAAATTATTAATATTTAATTAAAAAATCGATAATATTATTTAAAAAACAAATAAATATTAAAATAAATTTTTTTTATTTAATTTAAATATAATTTTAAATTTTTTAAAATTAAATTATTTTATAATAAATAATATTAAATTTTTTTTTTATATTATTTAAATTAAAAAAAAATTACATATAATAAATTTATATATTAAAAAAAAATAAAAAATTAATAATTAATTTTTAAATATATTTTTTTAATATTTTTTTTTTAATTAAATTAATTTTTTTATTATTTTTATTAAATTATTAAAATTTTAAAATTAATTATAATTTTTGTATTTTTTTTATTTATATTATATTTTTTTTTCGTAATTTATTTAACGTTTTTTTAGATTATAAAAATATTAATATTATTAAAAAAAATTATAAAATTTTATAAAAATTTAATAATTTATATAAATTAATATTATAAAATAAATAAATTATTACAAAAATAAATAAATATATATAATATAAATAAAAATATAAATAATAATCTATTAAATAAAAAGTTCGACTATATATAAACAATAGATCACGTGCGTAGTACGTAAATATAAAGAGTTTCTTATAACATGTCTCTTTTTTAGAAAAGAGGCATCGCCTAGTAGCACGTTCTCGTATTTGTACCTCTAATTGGCAGTGTATCTATATGTCCATTTATATACCAATACTTCTTTCTACTTTTATGCTTAGTCTGTATCTCTAAACGGGACCAGAACTAAGCATCCGTCCTTATATGTAGACACAGCGCTAGCTGCACTATCGATATACTTCTAAACATCAAAATATAAGGCTTCTCAAAGCCGGAAATCGATGCTTAGAGGCAGAGGAGAAATGGTAGGGCGGTCGAAGCTGCATTCGGCATCGGCATGCAGTGACGTCGGTTATAGGGGCAAGCAGGGGCCCAGAGAGAGCGACAAGAGCGATCGATTCGACGGCAGGTTCGATAAGCTCGACAGTAGAGAGCTTGGCAGATTGTCTGGAGGATCGGTGGCGTCGTTGTCGTCGTTGTCGTTGAGGTTGTCGTTGAGGTTGTTGTTGAGGCTGAGTAGCGGCCTCAGGCAGGGATTGAGACTCAATTAAGAGCTCAAGGGGATTCGAGGGCAACTCGACCACTGGACGGTCAAAGAGCTTCATAAAAGCTGTAGAAACAGTTTCGCGGACAGCGCGCTCGATAGAGAGTTGTATTTCAGCTCTAAGAGCAGTTGGAATAACGTATTGAGAGACTATGGCAGCGTAATCGGGCATATCGATCAATCGATTGGTTCGAGAACGCTAAGAGAGTTCGAGAATAGAATAAGAAGTATAATAAAATGAGTGTATTTTAGAATATAAGAGAATCCATTGGATCGCAAAGTGTTACTACTATTTATCACGAAAGGAAATAAATATGTATAATATAAATAAAGATTTAAATAATAATCCATTAAATAGAGAGCTCGACTATATATAAACAGTGGAGATCACGTGCGTAGCACGTGAATGTGAAGAGTTTTTCGTAATATAAATTAAAAATTTAAATAATAAATAAAAATTTAAATTTAAATTTTTATAATATAAATATATATTTTATTAATTTTAATTAAATTATTAAAATTATAATAATATAAATTATACGTTTTAATAATATATTTAAATATTAAATTATAAAAATAATATTAAATATAATAATATAATTATAATTTTAATTTAATAATTAAATATTATTTTAATATAATAATAATTAAAATAATTTATAATTTATTATAAATAAAATTAATTAATTAATATTTATATTTAATATAAATATTAATAAATATAATATATTTATAAAAAAAAATTATTTATAAAACGTTAATTTTTTTAAACGTATATTTAAATATATATTTAAATATATTAATATTATATTAAAAATATCATATTATTAATAAACGATTTAAACGTATATAAAACTTTTTTTAAATTTTAATATACGTATAATAATAATAAAATTTTTATAATTCGAAGTACGTAAAAATATTTTACGTAATTAATATAATTAAAAACTATAAAAATTGTTTAAAATATTTCGAATCGAATTTAAATTAAATATAAATTTCGTAATTTTAAATCGTAATATTTTACGAATTAAAAATTATATTAAAAATTTATTTAATATAATTTTTTATATTTATTAAAAATTATTTAAAATTAATAAAATTTTAAAATTTTATTGAAAATTAAATATAATATACTTTTGTAAAATATTGTATACAATATAATATAAATATTTAAAATATTAATTTTTAATTGAAAAATATAAAAATTTTATATATAAAAATTTTAAATTTTAAATTTTAAAATTTATTTATTTATTACGTTTTTACGTTATAATATACGTTATAAAAAATAAAATAAAATTTTTATTTTGAAAAAAAAAAACGATTATTATAAATTGTAAATTTTAAATTCTATAATTAAACGAATAAAAATATATTCGAATAATATTAAATTTATTAATAAAAATTAATAAAAAAAAAAATTTAATATTAAAAAATAATTATATTAATTCGAAAAAAATTCAATTATAAAATTTAATAATAACGAATAATTAAATCGTTTTAAAATTTAATTAATTATTTGTATTATAATAATTATTACTCGAATTTATAAAAAAAAAATATTATTCGAATATAATTAATTAATTTTATAATTTTATTAAAAAAGAAAAATTATAATCAATTTTTGAAATTTAAAATTAATTTTTAAAATTTTAATTTATATATCGATATAATTAATATAATTAACGAATTAATAAAAATATTTATATAATCGAAATAATCGAAATTATAAAAAAAATTTTATCGTTATATTAATTTATAATTAATAATTTTTTTAGTAATTAATCGTTCGTTTTAAAAATTAATATTAATTTTTTTAAATTATATATTATTTACATAATACAAATTATTTCAATTATAAACGAAAAATATTAAATTTAATCGAGATATTTAAATACAATAATTTGATTAATTTGTTAAAAATTCGACGATTTCGTAATTTCGAACTAATATATAATTATTTTAATAAAAAATATTAAAATTTTACGATTATAATTACGTTTACAATTTTTATTTATTAATTAATTCAAATTGTATAAAATTTGTAAATAAATTAAAATTCAATTAAATATTTTCAAATTTGAAATTTTAAACGATTTTATTAATTCGTTATTATACAAATTAATAAAATATAATTGTATTTAATAAAAATCGTTATTTTAAAACTTTTTTAAATAGGTTTTTATTTTAAACATTAAAATACTAATTTATTTAAATATTGAATATTTCTATAATTATACAATTTTTAAAAAAAAATTTAAAAATTTTTTTTTTAAAATTATATATTAAAAAAAATAATTTAAATTAATTAAATCGATTATAATAATTCGATATAAAAAACAAAATTTTTAAAAAGTATTCTTTTGATATAAAACTTTAAAAATGCGTTTTTATTTTAAATATTAAAATATTAATATATTAAAATTTTATTTTAATTTTATAATTATATAATATTTAAAAAAAATTCTAAAAAATCTTTTTTTAATAAATATAATCGTAATAAGTATTTATAATCAATAGAATCAATCGTAGTAATTCAATATAAGAAACGAAGATTTCAAGAAATGTTCTCTTAATGTAAGACTTTATTAAAAGTACGTTTCTATTTAAAGTACAAAAATATTTAAATTTTAAAATAATTACGCAATTCTCGAAAAAAGTTCCAAGGAGTCTCTCTCTGGAATTATATACTAAATAGAGTAATTCAAATTGATTAAATCGATTATAATAATTCAATATAAAAAACGAGAGTCTCAAAGAGTGTTCCCCTGGTAATATGAGACTCCGTAGTGCGTTTCTGCCTTAGGCACTAAAAAGCTTATCAGCTTATCGGCTTCACCGCCCGGCAGAATCTCAAACTACTACTCTATCTATACCAACTTCAAATGCTTATAAAACGCTTAAATTAAGAGCTATTAATTTGAAACTTGAAATAAAAATAAATTACTAAAGTCGAAAACTTTGAAAGTCTTCGCAAGAGCGCTTCTACGAGGCCTGCGAAGCAAAATATGCATCGAGTAAAGAAAGAAAAAGCTCGTCCGCTGATTGGCTCGCTTGCGAGTCGGCGACGAACGAACTTTTTCTTTCGAAACAAGAGAAACATTTTAAAAACGTTATTGTTTTTAATAATTTAAACGAATAAATTATTTTTTTATTATACGTTATAAATATATAAAATTTATTAATTTTATTATAAATAAAAATAATTAAATATTAAAAATAATATTATTTTTAAAATTTATTAAAATTTATAAATTTCGAATTTAAAAAAAAAAATTATTTTTAATTTAAAATTTTAAATAATAATAATATTAAAAATATATATTTTTTTATTTAATTTTTTTTTTTTTTTTTTTTTTTTTTTTTTTTTTTTTTTTTTTTTAATTTTTTTTTTTTTCGTTTTTTAAAATAATTAATATTTAAATTTTTTTTAAAAATTTTATTAAAAATTATTTTTATTATAATATTAATTATTAATTTTTTTTTTAATTATTTTAAATTTAATTAAATATTCGTAAAATAAATACAATTATTAAAATATTAAAAAAATCGAATTATTTTATAATTATTATTATTATATCGAATTTTTTATTATTTTTTTTATTTTCATTTATAAAAAAAATTTATATTTAATTTAAAAATTGAAATTTTTATTATTTATAAACGATTTATTAATAAAAATAAAAAAATTTATTATTAATAAATTTAAAATAATATTTTTAAATTGTTGATTTAAATTTTTAATTTATTATTTTAATTTTTTATTTAATATAATAATAAATAAATTGAAAATTATTTCGAATTAATAAATTATAATAATATAAATATTTTAAATATATTATTTTTTATATTTAATTTATAAATTTATTAATTTAAATTTTTTATTTTTATTTTTTATTATAATTAAATTATTTTTTATATTAAATCAATATATATTTATTAAAAATTAATAAAATTTTTAATATTAAAATTTTTTCAAATTTTATTACAAATTTAATTTTTTTAAAAATAAATTTTTTTTTTATTAATATAAATATATTATTCGTTTATATTTTAATAATATTAATAATTTCTTTTTATAATATTTATAATACGTAATTTATTAATTGTATATAAATTTAAATAATATTACGAAATTATATTTTAATTATTTTATTTAAAAATTAAATTAATAAAAATATTAATATAATAATAATTTATTAATTAATTTTTTAAATAATTTAAAATTATATAAAAAAAAATTTATTTTTTATTATTATATTTTTAAATTATTAATTTTAATTTTTCGTACAAATTATTAATAATTTAATTTTTAATTTTATTAATTAATTTCAAATCAAAAATTCGTATTTTAATATATTTAATAAATTAATTTTTTTTTTTACGATTAAATTATTAATTTCTTTTTATTAAAATTCTTCGAATAATAATTTAAATATAATAATTATATTTTTTTTTTATAATTATAATAAAAACTTTTTATTAATTTTATATTTATTTATTATAAATATTTTATTTTATTTTCGAAAATAATAATAAAAATATTTTTCTCGTTTCGAAAAAAAAAAATCGTTCGTCGATTTATAAACGAATTAATTAACGAACGATTTTTTATTTGTTTTTATTCGATATATATTTTATTTTACAAATTTCGTAAAAACGTTTTTATAAAAAATTTTAAAATTTTCGATTTTAATAATATATTTTTATTTTAAGTTTTAAATTAAAAAATTTTAATTTAAACGTTTTATAAATATTTGAAATTAAAATAATTATTAAAGTTTTATATTTTATTCAATAATAAAATCGATAAATTGATAAATTTTTTAATATTTAAAATAAAAATATATTTTTTCACGAAATTCGATATTATTAATACGATTTAATTACGAAATAATTATAGATTAATTCGATATTATTAATCGAAAATTCGAAAAATTTTAAATATTATTAAACGTTTTTTCGAAAAAATTATATAATTTTACAATATTAATATTATAAATATAAAAAGTTAATAAAACGATTTTTAATATTTAAATTTTTTTAAATATTTTAATTTCGAGTTTTTTATATATTTAATTATTAAAATATTTATCGTATAAAATAAAAACAAATATTATTATTCGAATGTTTTATATTTTTATATAATATTATATAAATTATTTTTTAATTATAACGATATAATATATAATAATTTATATTAATTATTTATTTAATTTTTTATTTTATTATTTAATTATTTATTTTATAATAATAAATTTATTAATTAATTATTTTATTTATTTATTTTTATTTCGAGTTTTAATTATAATATTTATATAATTATTTTATTTTAATAAATATTTTTTAATAACGTTAAAAACTTTTTTATAAATTATTTAATTA
>MU119574.1:0-11063 GCA_014904845.1 Acephala macrosclerotiorum | reverse complement strand
TTTTTTTTTTTTTTTTTTCAATTTTTAAATATTATTAATAAATATATTTTTATTTTTTCGTATTTATTATAATAAAATAATCTCGTTATAAATTTAAAAATTAATATTTAATTATTATTAATATTATTTTATATTATTATTAATTTTTTATTTTATTATTATAAAAATTTCAATATATAATATAATTAAAAATTATAATATTAAATCGATAAAAAATAAATATATAAAAATTATAAAATAAAAATATTTTTATCGATTAAAAAAATTAATAATTAATTGTTTTCGAATTTTCAATTTTTTATTTTTCGATATTTTAAATATTTTATTTTCGAATTACTAAAAAATATATTTTTATTTTTATTTTGAAATATATTGATCGCAATTAATTATTTAATTTTAAATTTCGATTATTTTATTTTCGAATTATTAAAAAATTGATTTTTATTTTCATTTCAAAATATATTAATTACGATTAATTATTTATTTTTAAATTTTAATTGTTTTATTTTCAAATTATTTTCAAATTATTTTTATTTTTATTTCGAAATATATTAATTACAATTAATTGTTTATTTTTAAATTTTAATTATTTTATTTTCAAATTATTAAAAAATATATTTTTATTTTAAAATATATTAATAAAATTTAATTATTTTTTTTTTTTATATTGAAATTAATTTTAATTTATTAAAAATTTATTTTTTATTTTTATTTTTAAATCAATTAATCGAATTTAATAATTATTTTTATCGAATAAAAAAATTAGTATTTGATTATTTTTAAATTTTATCGAATAAAAAAATTAATATTTAATTATTTTCGATTTTTAATTATTAATAATAACGTTTATAATTTTTTTCGAATTATTAAAAAATATATTTTTTATTTTTATTTTGAAATATATTAAAATTTTTATAATTTTTTTTTTTTTAAATATATAAAATTATAAAAATTTAAAATAATATTTTAAATATTTAATAAACGTAAAAATTATATTTAATAAATATATATTATAATATTAATATTTAATAAATATATTATTACTATTATTATTTTATTGATCGTTCGCTTTAAGAACTAATATCAATTTTTATTAAGTCACGCGATATTCACGTGGCACGAGTCATCTCAACTATGGGCGAAAATCACCAATTTAATCGAGGTGCCCAAATGCAGCGATTTGATTGGTCTGTTAAGAAATGTCGCGACCCGTGACTTCGGAATAATGCGCAGCCGCTCCGGCAAAGAACCTCCACATTCTAAGTTTCAAGCGATTCTATTAATCCGTTGTTGCGTAAATCAATAGAATATAGTCGCTCTCTGCAAAAATGGCGACCGCAAAACTTCTAAGTGGGTTTCTGCCTTAGACATTGAAATGCCGGCACACTAAAATCCTACTCTTATTAGCTCTATAGCTGCGTAGCTTTCAAGGGGGGTCCCAGGGGGTCTCCCCTTGGAATTATATACTAAGTAGAGTAATTTAAATGAATTGAATCGATCGTAGTCAATATAAGAGACGGGGGTTCTAGGGGGTGTTTCTCTGGTGTGAGGCTCTGCTAGTGTGTTTCTGCCTAAGGCATTAACTTTAAGGCAATAGAACACTAGAATCTAGCTCTATAGCTGCGCAGCTTTGAACGGGGGTCCCAGGGGATGTCCCTTTGGTAAATAACTCTCTATAATTAATTGAATCGATCGTAGCAGCTGGATATAAGACGGGGGTCCTAGGGGGTGTTCCCCTGGTAATATGAGGCTTCGCAGGAAGTTTGTTTCTGCCTAAGGCGCTAAGGCAATAACACACTAGAATCCTCTCTATTCCAGTTTTACAGCTGCGCAGCTTTCAAGGGGGGTCTCAGGGGGTCTCTCCCTGGAATTATATACTAAGTAGAGTAGTTCGAATTGATTGAATCGATCGTAGCAATTGAATATAAGAAACGGGGGTCCTAGGAAGTGTCCCCCTGGTAATATGAGACTCCGCAGGAAGTGCGTTTCTGCCTTAGGCACTAAGATGCTTATCAGTTTATCGGCTTTATCGCCCGGCAGAATTTCAAACTACTACATCTCAATACTACGCTAACTTTAAATGCTTATAAAACGCTCAAATTAAGAGCTTTTGACTTGAAACTTGAAATAAGAGTAAATTACTAAAGTCGAAGACTTTCTAGCCCTTCGCAGGAGCGCCCTCGCGAGGCCTGCGGAGCAAAATGTGCGTCGAGTAAAGAAAGAAAGAGAGAAACATTTTATTTTATAAGCAAATATTATTATTATTATTTAATTTTTTTCAAAAAAAATCGTAAATTTTTTTTATTAAATATTTTTATTAATACTTTTTTTATTCGTTTAATAATAAAATTTTTTATTAATAATATAATATTATAATTAAAATTTATTTAATGTATTTATTTTAAATACAAAATAAAATAATATTATAAGTATTTGAAAAAAAATAATTATTATTTTTTTAAATAATAATAATTAAAAAAGTAAATATTATTAAATATTTTTTATAAATATAAAAAAAAAATTTATTTTTAAAAAATAAATAATTAAATAAATTTAATAATTTTTTTTATTATATTTTTTTTATTTGTTTTTTTATTATTATATTTATTATATATTTATAATATTTAAATTATAAATAAATTTTATTTAAATTTAAATTTAAATTATATTTAAATTGAATTTAAATTAAATTTAAAATTTAATTTTTAATTTAAAATAAATTTTTTTAAATTTTTTTTATATTAATATATATATTATTTATATTTACATTAAATTTATTTTTAATCGTAATAAAAATAGTTTTTTTAAAAATTTATTTAATATATTATTATTAATTTAATAGAATTTAATAATTAAATCGAAAATATAAATAATAAAAAATATTTATAATAATTTTAAATGTTATTAATTATATTATATTAAATTAAAAATAAAATAATAATGAATTTTTATAATTTTATTATTAAAATTATTAAAATTATTAAAATTATTTAATTTTTTAAAAAAAAATTTAAATTTTTTTTTTTTCGAGATTTTAATTTTATTATTAAAATTCGTTTTTTTTTTAAAAAAAACTAATAACGTTTATTTATAAAAAACTTTTTAATTAAATAATTTATATATTATAAATTATTTAATTTATTTCAATAATAAAAAATTTTATATTAATAAAAATAATTTTCAATTTTTATTATTTTAATTTTTATTAATATATAAATTATTTTTAAATTTGTTTTAAAATATTTAATATATATTATAAATATAATTTTAATTTTCGTATAAATTTTTTTTTAATAAATTTAATATTTATTTTATTATATTAATTTTTTATTTTTTATTTTTTTATATTTTTTCATTAATTTTTATTATATATTTTTTTTTCGTTTAATCGATTTTTTAAATTATTTTATTTATTAATTAAATTAAATTAATTTTTATTTTATTTAATTAATTTTTCGAAATATTTTATTTATTAATCGAATTAAATTAAATTTTTTCTCGTTTAATCAATTTTTCGAAATATTTTATTTATTAATTAAATCAAATTAATTATTATTATATAAATTATATAATCGTATTAATATTAATATTTTATTTTTTAAAATTTCGATTTATTTTTTTTTATTTTTTTTATTATTATTAATATTTAATATTATTATTTTTTTTATTAAAATTTACAATTTAAAAAAGAAATTTATTTTAAATAAATTTTATTATCGTAAAAATTTTAAATTTTTACTTTTAAATAAAAATTTAAATTCAAATTTTTTATTATTTTTTTTTCAATTTTTACAATTTTTATAAACTTTATATTTTAATTATATATATTAATTTATATTTATTTAAAAATATATTTATATTAATCGTTTTATATTCGAATTTATTTTTTTATTTTTTTTTATTTTATAAATTTCATAAAATCATTTTATTTTTATTTAAATTTTTATTTTTTTTATTAAATTAAAATTAAAAATAAATTTATTATATAATTTATATAATTTTTTATTTTTTAAATTTAAATATATTATTATTTTAAAAAAAAATAATATATGTATATAATTGTTTTTAATATAATTATAAAATACTTATTTAAAAAACGAACGAATATTAAAATTATAAATAAATTTTTTTTATTTAATTTAAATATGATTTTAAATCTTTTAAAATTATTTTATTTTATAATAAATAATATTAAAAAAATTTTTTTTATATTATTTAAATCGAAAATTTTTTTAATTTTAATAAAATATATTAAAATATATATTTCGTATACGAAAAAAAACTATATATAATAAATTTAATATTATATTAAATTTTTTAAAATCGAAAATAATTTTATTTAATATTAAATTTTAAAATTTATATATTATAATAATATAAATTAAAATAATAAAAAAATTAGTACGATAAATAAAATAATTTTTAATAAAAAAAAATTCGCGAATAATAAAAAAAAACGAAAATTAATAATCGATTTTTAAATTAATTTTTTTAATATTTTTTTTAAAATTCGAATTATTATAATTATTAATTTTAATTAAAATAATATACGATATATTTTGTTTTAATATTTGTTTTTTTAATTAAATTATTTTTATTTTTATTTTTATTATATTATTAATAGTTTTTATATTAATATTAATAATAAATTTATTATATATATTTTTAGTATTTTTATGAATAATAAAAATAATAATATAAAAATTATTAATATAAAAATTTTTTAATATTAAATTTTAAAATTTTAAAATCGATTATAATTTTTACGTTTTATTTTTTTATTCGTATTAAAAAACTATAAAATATTTTAAAAAGTATTTTATATATCGTTTAAAAATTTAAATTTAATATATTATTTTAAAAATTAAAAACTTTTTAAAAAATATATATTTTTTCGTAATTTAATTAAAAAAAATTTAAATTATAAAAATTTTATATTTTTTTTAATTTAATATATTATTTATATAAAACGAACGATTTGATTTAAAAAATCGTATATAATACGATTATAAATAAATTTCGAATTATTTTACGAAATTGTAAATAATTTATTATATATAATTAATTTTTTAATAAATAAAAATTATTAAAAAAAAATTATAACGTTTTAAAAAAATTTAATAAAATTAATAATCGATAGTTTTTAGTATTTAAATAAAAATTATAAATTTTTTTATTAATAATAAAATATTTTTTATAAATTAATTAATTTTATAATTTTATAAATTTATTAAAATTTAACGATTTATATAAATTAATATTATTAAACGAATAAATTAAAATTTTAAATAACGAATAAAAAATTTAATTTTTGAAATTATAAATAATAATTTTAATTAAAATAATTTAAAAAATCGAATTTAATTTTTTAAATTATATAATAATTTTCGTAATATAAATATATATTTATAAAAATATATACGTTTTTCGATTTCGATTATATTATTAAAATTGATTTAAAAAAATCGAATTAAATTATAACGATATAAATCGTACGTTTTAATAATATATTTAATTGTTAAATTATAAAAATAATATTAATTTTTATTTAAATTTTTTATATTGTTTAATATTGATAATTTGAATTTTATACGATATTTAAAAAAACTTTTAATATTTTTTTAAAATTTAAATTTAATATTATATTTATTAATATAAATATTTTAAATTTATTTTCAATTTATTTTTTTATTATTTAAATCGTTTAAATTCTCGATTTAAATATTTTTATTATTACGATTAATATATTAATATATTAAAAACTTTTTATTATTAAAAAAATTATTTATTTTAAATATAATAAAATAATTATTATTTTAATTTAATAATTAAATATTATTATTATTAATTTCGAATTTATTATAGTAATTATTATTAATATAATTATAATAAGTTTTATATAATTTATAAATTTTAAATTAAAATTTTATTTAAATATTTATAAAAAAATAATTAAATATTATTTAAATATAATAATAATTAAAATAAAATTAATTTTTCGATTTCGATTTATACTTTGAAAAATAATTAATAATTGATTATTTATTATAAATAAAATCGATAAATATTTAATAATATAATTAAAATATATTATAATTATACGTTTAAAATTATTCGATTAAAATAACGTTTTATAAATAATTTTTATTTTTAAAATTAATTAATCGACGTTTATATTTAATATAAATATTAAATACAATTTTTATTTCTTTGAAAGTTTTATTAAAATATTAAAAAATATAATATATTCGCGAGAAAATTTTATTTATAATAATTTTAAAAATATATAATAATATTTTTAAATAAATTAAT
The DNA here is from genome assembly GCA_014904845.1 of Acephala macrosclerotiorum. Classification (NCBI taxonomy): domain Eukaryota; kingdom Fungi; phylum Ascomycota; class Leotiomycetes; order Helotiales; family Mollisiaceae; genus Acephala; species Acephala macrosclerotiorum. The sequence goes on along the minus strand of MU119574.1, from coordinate 4,751 downwards.
CGTGTTTATTATTAAAACGTATTAATAATTTAATAATAAAAAATATTATAAATTAATAATTAAAAATTCGAAAAAAAATTTAAACGATAAAAATTAATTATAATATATATAAAAAAATAAAAAAAATAATATAATAAAATTTATTTGATTTACGATTTATTTATAAAACGTTAATTTTTTTTGAACGTATATTTAAATATATATATTATAAAATTTTTATATAAATATATAAATTAAATATTTATATTTATTATTTATTTAAAAATTAATTAATCGATAAAATTATTAAAACGATAATAATTTTATTTTAAAATAAATATTTAATTTTTATTATTAATATTTTTATTTATAATAATTTTATTTTATTTTATTTTGTTTTTATTAGTAAATTAAAATCGATATTTGTATAATTTTATAATTTTATTTTTTTATAAATATTTATTAATTTTATAGTAATTATATAATTATATTTAATTAAAAAATAATAATAAATTAATTTAAAAAATTTGCGATTTAAACGAATAAAAAAAAAAAGAAAATTATATTTATTAATTGAATAATTTAAATTGAACTATTAAATAAATATTTTATTAATTTAAAATTTAATAAATTTTTTTTTTTAAATTTTAATTTGAATATGTAATTTTAAAATTTAATTTTTATTGAATTAAATAATATAATAAATATAATTTAATTTTTGAGTTTATTATTTGTATTAATATTAAAATTTTTAAATTTTTATTAATAATTTAAAAATTATATTAAAAAAAATCGTAAAATAAAATTATAATTAAATAGTAATAATATAAAAATTGTTTTATTCGTTTTTTTAAATAATATATTATTAATATTTTTTAATAATAATAATATTTTTATTAATATAATTAAATATATAATAATATTAAAAATTCTTTTATTAATAATTAATATAATTTTAAATAAAAAAAATTATTAATTAAATTTTATAATATAGAATTTAAATTTTTAAATAGTAAACTTTTTTTTTTAAAAAACGATCGAATTTTAATAATTAAAATATTAATACGAATAATATTTTTTAAAAAATTATTATTATCGTTTTATATAATTTTTTATAATTGTAATAAAATAATAATCAAAATATTTAAATAAATTTTTATATAAAATTATTAATATTTTATTGTTTTTTATTATTAAATTATATTATAAATTATATATTAAAAATATAAATATTTAATAAAACGTTTATTTTTTAATTTTAAAAAATATTTCAATATAAAAAATATTATAATTATTAATTTAATTAATATAATATTTTTTGATAATAATAAAAATAATTTTTTGTTTAATTTAAACAAATATATTATTAAAAAAAAAAAAATTCAAAAAAAATAATTTTATATTATTATAATTTTTATTGATTTTAATTTTTCGTTTTTAAGATTTATTTATTTATATATTATTTTTAAAAAATAATATTTATTTTATTTTAATTATTATTAAATTTTAATTTTTTATTAATTAATATTAATATAAAAATTAATTTTTTTTTAAAATAAAAAATATAAAAAACGAATTCGAAATATTTTTATTAATAGAAAATTATAATAAATATTTTTAAAAAATAATAATATTTTAATAATTCGAATAAATATATTTTAAAATTTTTAAAATTATTTAAATTATATTTTAATAAACGTAAAAATTATTTTTAGATTATTAATAATTTTTTTTTAAATTAATATTTATTTTAATAAATTTAAATAAAATAATATTAATATTTATTAAAAAAAAAAAGTTTTATAAAATACGATATTATTTTAAAAAAAAATTATAATAAATTCGATATATTTATATTAATAATTTTATTATTAATATATAGAAATTTGAAAACGTTTAAAATTATAAAATTGTTTTTTTATATTAAATAAATATTATAATTTTTAAAATTTTTTATTAAAAATTATATTATTTTTAATATATTTTTTTTATTATTAAAAAAATAGTATTAATAGTAAATTTTATTCGATTTTAATTTTAAAAATATATTAAATTTTTTTTTTATAATAAATATATATTTATATTTTAATAATATTTAATTTATCGTAAAAAGTTTTAATAATTATTTATTATTTTAATATAAAAATATCGAATATTTAAAAAAATATTTTAATAAAATTATAATTTATAAATATTAAAATTAATAAAAAATTATTATTTTTAGTTTTATTATATTAATTAATACGACGATATCGTATACGTAATTAATAATAATATTCGAATTTAATAAATTTAATAATTATAAATTGTTTTGAAATTAATATAAAATATTAAAAAAATATTAAAAAAACGATAAATTTTTTTTTTTTACGTTTTTTTTAAAATTTAATTATTAAAAATTAATAATAATATTAAAACGTTAAATATTTATAAAAAGTTTATTTTAAAAAAATATAAATAAAAAATTTTTAAACAATATAAATTTTGAATTTTTTTTTTTAAATTTTATTATTCGATTATTATTTTTACGTTTAAAATAACGTTTATTTTGAGATTTTTTATTGATATTATAATATTTTAAATAATAAATTATTAAATATATAATATTAATAATTTATTATTTATTTCGATATTTTTAATAAATTGTATTATTTATTTTTTTAAATTTAATTCGTTTGAATTTTTAAAAATTATTCGATTTAAATTATATATATTTTATATATAGAATTTAATTTAATTATATTATAATCAAAAAAAATATATAACGATTAATATAATTATTAAACGAAATATTATAAAAAGTTTATAAAAAAATTATAATATAAAAAAAAATATAAAAAATTTTAAAATAAAAAAAATATATTAAATAATACGTAAAATAAAAATATAATATTAAAAAACTAATAATTAATATAATATAATAATTATTAATTATTATAATATAATAATTAATAATTTTTATAAATAATTTTTTAAATTTTAAATTTTAAATTTTAAATATTATATTAATAAAATTTTTTAATTATTAAAAATTAAATTCGTAAATTGTAAATAACGATTTACGTTTAAATAATTTTATATTAAAATTTTATTAATCGATTAAACGAAAAATCAAAACGTATTTTAAAAAAATAAATATTATTTAATATTTTTATATTTTATTATATAATTTAAAATAATAATTTTTAATTAAATAAATAAATTTTTAAAAAAATTAAAATAAAAAATAAAAATTCGTTTTTTAAATATAATATTAATAAATTATTACTTTTTTTAATTATATAATTATTAATATAAAATAATTAATAAAAAATTTCAAAAAAAAACAAATTTAAATTTTTTTATTTATTTATTATATATTTTTATTATTTTAATTTAAAAATATATTAATTTATTTTTATAATAAAATTTATTTATTATTTTTTATTATATTTTTATTATAATTATATATTTTAGTTTTATTTTATTATTATTATAAATTGCGATTAAAATATTTATTTCTCGAATAAAAAAAATAATTATTTGATATAAATATAAAATTAAATCGAATATTATAATATTTTGTAAAAATATTATAAAATACGAAAAAATTAAAACGTAATAATAAATTTATTTTTAAAATTTTTAAATTGAAACAATTTTTTTATAAAAAAAAAAAATATTATCTCGTTTATTACAAAATAAATAATATAAAATATATTTATAAAAAACGAAATTTATTAATAATAAACTTTTTTAAATTTTATTGAAAATAAATATTTTTGAAAAATAAAAATATTTTTAAATTATTATATAAAATAAATTTTATTATTTCGATATTATCAATATTTTATATTAAATTAAATTTAAAATTTTTATATAATATAAATTAAATCGATTCTTTGAAAAAGTTTAATTATTATAAATATAAACGTATTTAAAAAAAAATAATAATAAACAATTTTTTAAAATTTTCGAATACGAATTTTTTAATATTGTTTATATTTTTTTTTTATAAATTTTAAATATATATTATTAATTATAAATTTGTAAATAATATTCGATTAAACGTTTTTTATTTTAATAAAAATTGAATTTAAAAACGAAAAAAATTATATAATTATAATTAGAAATTTTTTATAACGTTATAATATAACGATTAATTATATATTGAAATTTTTACGATTTTTTAAAAACGTATAATATTAAATTTTAAAAAAATTTATATATTCGTTTTTTTAAAATTAAAAAAAAAATCGTTTAATAAAATTAATAAAAAAAAAAAAATTATATTATTAATAAATTTTAATAATATTGTAATAAAAAATAAAAAAATTAATATAAATATTAAATTATTTTTAAATAATAAAAATATATTAAAGAATTTTTTATTTAAATAATAATTAATTTAATTTAAAAAAACGATAATTGAAAACGAATATAAAAAAAAAATTATTTTCGTAAAATATAAATTGAATTAATCGAATAAATTCAATGAAAAAATAATACGAAATAAATAAAAAATAAATAATATTATAAAAATTTATAATAAATTGTTTTTTTTAATTTTTTTTTAATTTAATTATTCGTAATATAAAATCGTAAAATATAATATAAAAAAAATACGAAATAAAAACGTAAATAATATTATATTATTATAATAAAATTAATAAAAATATAATAAAATTTAAATATAAATTATAAAATAATTAATAATAAAATCGAATAATAATAATAATAATAATAATAATAATAATAATAATAATAATAATAATAATAATAATAATAATAAT
>MU119573.1:0-43792 GCA_014904845.1 Acephala macrosclerotiorum | reverse complement strand
GAATTTTTTTAAACGATTTTTAATATATAATTTTCAAATTATTATTTCGTTTATTTTTTTAAATAAATAATTTTTTTTCAATTAATTTATTTAATAAACTCGATATAAATCTAATTATTTGTATAATAATTTAATATTTTTAAATATATTCTAATTAATAAATTTAATATTATATATTAAAATAAAATTTTTTTTTCGAATTGATTCTTTTTATATTTAATTTTATTTACAATTGCACTTTTTTTTTAATTTCGATTTTTTTATATTCTCGTTTCGCATTTTAATTTGTTTGATTTTCAATTCAAAAAACTTTATTCGATTATATACTTCGTTTCAATTGAAAGTTTTTTAAATAAAAAATCGAATTTCAACAAATAAAATAATTTTTTTATTATAAACTATATAAAATAGTGTACATTTAATTAGTTTATAAATAGTCGTTCGATTTGCAAAAAAAACAATTAATAAGTATTTTAATCAATTTTTTTGGTTTTTTTTTATTAAAATAATTAATACGATAATAATAAATTAATATTTTCATTCAATTATTTCGTTTATTTTCGAATTGTATATAAAAATAATAATTTATTTGATTTCAAGTTTATTTAATTTTTTGATAATAATTTTTTTAAATTCGAATTTTTTGTTCAATTTTATATATTTGAAAACGTTATATTTACAAATAATATTATTATAAATAAATTTAATAATCTTTTTAAAAATCGAATTTTTTATTAATTTGATTTTAATTTAATCAAAAAAATTATTTCGTATTATAATCAAATTATCGAATATTTTATATTACGAAAATTTAATTATATTTATTTTAATATAATAAAATAATAAAATTATTTTCTAAAAATATAAAATTTTTTCGTATTTTTTTTTGCTTTTGTATTAATAATCGCTATAATTTGTTATAAAATTTCAAACGTTTTTATAGTACTTTTTTTTAGTAATATCGATTAATTACTCAATAGTAAATATTTTTTTTTTCAATATATTCGAATTTATTATATAATTTAATTATAATTATTATACGTTGTTTTAAATCGTTTAAAATAAATCGAAATAAATAAAATTTAATAATATTTTTTTATAGTATTTTATTTCGAACGTTATAATTAATAAATTCTCGAATTAATTTACGAAATTTTATTTTCGAAAATTATTTTAATCGTTTTAAAATTGTTAAATACTAAGTAATATTTTAAAAATAATTCGAATAATTGTTATTAAAAAAAAAAATATTATTATTATCGTTATTATTATTTAATAATTTATTGATCTTAAAAAAAGCGATTAATATAATATATATAAAAAATACGATCGATATCGAAAATTAAAAACTAAAAATATTAAATTTAAAAAAATTTCTTTAAATTTGATCTAATAATTCAAATAAATATTTTCGTTTTACGTATTTACTTTTAATTACAAACGATCTATTTTCAATTTTTCAATTAGTTTTACGTTTTTTAATTGAAATTGAAATTATTTTAATGCAATTAAATTCGATTATAATAAACTTATTAATATTTGTTTTTTTCTTTGAATTATTATTCTTTATTCGCGATCTTTTAAATAATTCGTTTATAATAATATAAATACTTTTTTTAATATATTTAATTTCGAAATCAAATAATCGTATTCAAATAAATTAATAAATAATTAAAACGTCAAAAAAATTTATTATTACTCGATTTAATTGAACGATAAACATATTAATATTCATTTTAAAAATAAAATAAATATTATATAATCAAAATCGTAATTTGCGAAAATATTTCAAAATTCTTCGATATTCTTTTTTTATCGCATTATAATTTCGTTTAATAATATTTTAAAATTTTAATTCGTATCGAATTATTCGTTTTCGTTTTTTATTATTATATTAATCGAGTATTTCTTTATACTTTTATTAATTAATATCGATATTTAAAATAATTATTTTTTATTTATTAATAAAATCGTAATAAATTTTACAAAATATTAAAATCGTTATAAATTTATTTTATAGAAATATTATAACGATTTTTTATTTTTTTTTTATTCGAAAAATTCGTTTTTTTTAATCAATTAATATAACGATTTAATAATAATATTAAAATATTAAATTTATATTTTATAATAAATACAAATTTTAATAAAAATTTTAATTTTGAAAATATTATTATATTTAATTTATTTTAAAATTTTAATAATTTTTGTATTTTTAAAAATATTAATTCATTATTGTAATTCGTATAAAGTTTTTTAATTTTTATATTATTTAAAAATAGTATTACGACTTTAAAAAATACGTTTTTTAAAATTATTATAATAATTTAAACGAATTAAATTATAGAATTAATTATTTTTTAAAACGATATTATTATTCGTAGAAATTTTAGTAAAATTATAAAAATAATTATATTTTTATTTCAAACGTTTAATGTAAACTAATCGTATTTAAAAAAAAAATTTATTAAAAAAACGTAAAAATATTCGATAAATTTTTTAAAAAATTTATTTATAAAAAAAAATATATTAACGTTTTTTAAAATAATCGAATTCATTTTTATAATCGTATTAATTAATCGATAATTTTTAATAATTTTTTTTGCGATTAAAAACTATAAATTTCAATAAAAATTATCGTTTTTTTCGAGTATTTTACAAACGAATTATTTTTAAAATATTTTTATTATAATCGAAAACAAAATTTTAAAATAATAAAAACTTTTTTTTTATTATATCGTATATTAAATTGTTTTAATACGAACAAACAAATTAATATTTTTATAGATTTTAAAGATTTTTTTTCAATTAAATATTATTATTTTTTTATAATTAAATATTATTTCATTGAATATTTTTTTTTCAAATTTCTATAATCAATCTTCGACAAATAGAAATATTAATCGCTTAAAAATAAATCGTAATTTTTTTAATATTAAAACAATTTACAATAATAAATATTTTATATATTTTTTAGTATATTTTTAAAATATTTTTCGTGTTTTAAATTATTCGAATTAATTTTTTCGTTTTTTAAAAACTTTTTCAATTTTATCGATTAGATCAATAAATCGTACTTTTTTAAACTTAAATTTATATATCGTATTAATATTTATATTAAATAATTTTAAATTAAAATTATTTAACGATAAAATCATTTTTTTTATTTGAGTTTTTTTTTCGTTTTTATACTCGAAAATTTTTCGATTTCGTTTTTTTTTAATAAAATAAAATAATTAATATTTTATATCGTTTTTCAAATATTTTTTTTTAATATTTATATTTAAAAATAATAATATTATTACAAAAAAAATACTTTTTCGTTTATTTTTTTTTTATTAAAAAAAAAAAAGTTTTATAGTAAATCGAAAAAAATAATTTTATTTTTTATATTATTTTATTTGTATTTTTTTTTAAATTAATAACGTTTATTTTAATCGTATTTGTTTTATATAAAATAATATTAAAAATATTTAATAAAAAATCAAAAATAAAAAGAAATTTATTAAAATATAAAAATTATTCGCGAGTTTTAATATTATATTATTTTCTAATAATATTAATATTTAATTTCTCGCGTTGTATTTTTTTTTCGATATTTTTTTAATTCGAGAATATATACGAACATAGTAATTTCTAATAATTTGATACAAATAAATTTTTAAAAAAAAAATAATTATAATCGTATAAATAAAACTAAAATCTTTAAAATCTCGAAATACGTTATTTTACGAATTATTATTTTTGTATTTACTTTACATTTTTATTATAACGATAAATAATTATTTTAAAAGAATTTTTTTTATATTATTTACAAAAAAAAAAAAATTTTATATTCGATTTTATATTCAATTTTTATTTTTATAATTATTATTTTAACGAATTCAAAGTTTTATTTAATAATAATATTATCGAAATCTCGAATTATATACGTAAAAATAATATAATATTTCGTTTTAATATTTAATATTTTATATTTTTTATTTAAATTAATTAATTTAAACAAATTAAAATATAGTTTAAAAATAATAATAATATATTTTTTTTTAATTAATAATGAAAAATCGATTTTCACGAAATTAATTTCGAATATTACAAAATTTTTAATAATAAAAACAAATTAATTCGTTTTTTTAAATATTTTATAAAAATTTTAAAAAAATTATTTTATAAAATTAATAATTTTTAGTATTTTTTTTTTTTAACAATTTTAATATTTATTAAAATCAAATAATAAATATTGTTTTTTCGTTATTAATTAATAATTATTATAATAAAATTCGATATTTTCAAAGTATTAATAATTATTTTTATTTTTTTTTAAATTTTTGAAAACGATATTATATTTTTAAAGAATTTTTGTAGTAAAATTTTATTAATAAAATTATTATTTTTAACGTTAAATTATTATTTCAAAATTTTATTTTTTAATTAATTTATATTTATTTTTTTTTATTTTTCGTTTTAAACGTTTTGTAAAATTTGTTGTTATAATTCGATTTTTAAATACTTTTTTTTTATTTTTGTTTTTTATCGAAAATTTTCTCGTACGTTTTGAATTTTGTTTTTCGATTTATTTATTGTTACTATATTTATTATTATTGTATTTATCGACAATTTTTCGTAAAATTTATTAATAATCGTTTTATTAAAATTTTGAATATTAATATTATTATTATTAAAAATATATGATAATAAATTTTATTTTTTTAAAAATTTTTTATTAATATTAATTTTATTTTATTTTTAAATAATAAATTAAACAAATTTTTAGATTTTTTATATATTTTTAAAATATTTATTGAGATTATAATTAAAAAGTTTTTTAATTATTTATTTTATAATTTAATTATATTAATATCGATTATTTTTAAATGTAAATAATCGCGAAAATCGATTACGATTTTAAAAATTATAATATTATTAATCGTTTTTTTAATAATAATATTTACGATTAATTAATTTATTTATAAATATATAATAATTCACGAAAAAATAATCAATAAAAAGATCGATTTTTTTATTTTTTATTCGTTTGAAATATTCGAAATAATATTATTTATTTTATTAATTATTATATACAATATTAACTTTTATTACATTTCTTTGAACGATCGACGATATATTTTATGAGAATTTAATTAATATTGAATTATATAAAACTTTATATTCGTTTTTTTTTATATTATTATATTTTTCTCGTTTATAATTAAAAAAAATTTTTTGTTTATATTCTCGTGAAAAAATAAATTAATTTTAATTTTAATTTATAAAGATTATAATATTATTTAATTTTTAAAACATTTTTATAATATTAATATTTAAAACGATTTTTAAATCATTGAATAATACGAAAAAAAAAAAAAGTTTTTTTTAGTTTTTTAATAAAATTGTTTATTTGAATTAAAAATTTTAATACGAATATTTGTCGAGTTTTTTGAATTTAAATAATACGTAAAATCGAAAATTGAAATTCGATATAAATTTTTTTAATAATTGTATATATTTTTTATTGAATTTTTTTTATAAATAATTCGAATAAAACAAAAAATAATAATTTATTAATTGTATTTAAAATTATTTTTTGTATTATAATATTTAAATATTTTTATCGAATTTTTAAATATTTTAAATCGTTAATTTCGTTGTATTGTCGTTTTTTCTTTTTATATTTATATATAATAATCGTTTTTTCGTATATTTTATTGTAATTATAAATAGATATTTTTATTGATTTATAATCGATTTTTTTAAAAATTCGTTTTTTAATATATATTGAAAATCTTTTTATAAATTCGCGTTTTTAATATTGTTTATTCAATTTATTTTATTTGATCAATTTTTTGAATATTCGATTAAACAAATTTATGTACGTTTTTATCGTTAAAAAACTTTTTATAAATTGATCGATAATTTTATATAAAAACTTTATATTTATTCGATAATATTTTTAATTGTATTCGTAAAAGTTTTTTTTTAAAACGTTATAAAACTTTTTTTTCAAATAATTTTCGATATTGTATTTTAATATAAATCGAATTTGTTTTTTATAAATCGAATTAATATATTGTAAAAATTGTATTTTTTTAATTTTTAAAATAATTTTATAGTTTTTGTATATATTATCGTATTATTCTAAAAAAATCGTAATATTATTTTCTTTAAATCAAAATATTTTAAGAACTTTAAAAAAAAGTATTTATAGTTTTAATACGAATATGTATTTTTTAAAATTTTATATTTTTAAAAAATTATTTTTATTATTCGTAAAAAGTTTTTTAGAAAAAATCGATAATATAATTAAAATAAAAATATTTCTTATTAAAAAAAGTAAATTTTAATACGAATAATTTATTAATTTTAATTTTTAAATTAAAAATTAATTTAATAATTTAAAAATACAAATTTTTGAATTATTATTTTTAAATGAAATTTATTTTAAAAATTAATTTTTATTTATATTATTTTCTCGTAAAATTCTTTTTATTTCAATTTTTGCTCGAAATTTCGTTTATTTATTCGTTCTAATAAAATATATTCTTCAAATAAAAGTTTTTTTAATCGATTTTTTTTAATTAAAATTTTTTTTGTATTATTTTTTAAAATTCGAAATTTATTTTAATTTTATTATTCTAATTTAAAAACGATTACGAACAATCTACAAATTGCGATTTTTAAAAAAATTAAAACTAAAATATAAAACAATAAAACAATTTCGTTTTTTAACGTTATAATTTCTTTTTTTTTTCGTATTAAAATTTTTTTTTTTATATTTTAATTTCTATTGAAAATAAAACTAATTATTGTAAATAATTGTCGCGAATTTTTTTTTTTTTTTTTTATATTTATTTTAATATTAACTATTTCAAATAATTCAATATATAATTTTTATAAATCAATATTTCTCTACAATTTCACAATCTCGTAATCAAATCATTTAATTTCAAACAATATAATCAAAACAAAAAATTCTTATTAATTAACTTTCAATTTTCGATTTTCAATAATTTAAATTTCTTTTTAATAACAATAAAAAACAAAATACACAAATCGCATATAAACAATTTTCAACGAAATCTATTAAAACAATTCATTTCTCGACGTCGTTTACTAATATAAAAAAACAATAAAATACAAAACAAAAAAATCCAACTATAAATCAATTCGTTTTAATTAATAAATTAAACTCATTTGAAATAATTTGTAATTCGTAAATTAATCAATTAATCAATCAAAATAAAAATAGAAAAAATTATTAATTAGTTTATAGTAAACGAAAACTTTTTATATACTAAAAAACACGTAATTAATATTACTTTCGAAATTAATTATTTACAAGGATTTTTAAAAAGAAAATATATAGTCTTATTACAATATTTTATTAATACGTTCTATTGTAAATTTTTTCTCTTTTTATATTATTTTTTCAAATCGTTAATTAAAATATTTCAAGTAATTTATTTCGTGATCGATAAAAAAAAAGTAAATAAAGTTTTTGTTTTTTATTAATTTACAAATAAAAAAAACAAATTGTTTTTGATAATAAATTCTAATAAAAAAATTTTAAATCTTTTTTTACGTATTTATTTTAATAAAAATTTATTTTAAAAACTATTAAATTTATTTATTTTATATTTTTTTATTACTATAAATACTTTATATTTCTCTTTATTTGTAAGAATCTTTTTGTACTTATTTTTATAGTATATTTTATAATTTTAAATACTAAAAAAAACGCGATTAATATGTTTTAAATAAATAAAATTATAATTTAATTGTGTATAATATATTTCTATTATACAATATGTTTTAAAATTATTAATAATAATATATCGAGATCAAAAAAAATATAATTTAATAAATATATAAAAAGTTGTAAATTTGAAAGTAAAAAGTTTTTTAAAATAGTAATACAAAAAAAGTTTAAACTTTTTTCGAGTAATTATAAAAATTTTTGTACGCTTTGATAAAGTTTTAATACTACGAAAAAAAAAAAATTATCGATTTATAAAAAATAGAAAAAAAATAATAAATAAATTAAATATATTAGTATTAATATAATAATACTCGAATAATGTATTAATAAAAAAAAGATTAAATTTGAAATTTTAAAGTTGTGCAAATAATGTATAATTCTAGTAATTTGATTGGCTCTCAACGCTTAAAAACATTTTTTCGATCACGTTACTTTATATTCAGCTTTATTCGGTCATTAATCGAGTACTTTTTCACTAGTTGAGTAATCCACTCGCCAAATGCTAACCGGGTGATTCACCCACCCGATAAAAAGCTGGGTATCAACCGGTTCACCCGTTGACAAGTCTGGTACGTACAATTTGCTCGATTTTATCCTAAAATGTCAAGCCAAGGAAGGCCTAACACAATTTTAGCCCAGAAGAAGACGCTCACAATCTAGTCTGCCTAGTGCATCGTGTTAAGTCTTGCACTGTTTGTTTGTTTCTTGCTCTGGACTCAGAGGATCGGCTCTTGGACCATAAAGCAAAATGCCAAGAGTTATATCTGCACGTGGACCCTTCAGACGAGGCTGTATCTCTCCGAGATCTCTTCAAAGCCATCGTGCCTACCCTTGCTGCCAAGTTAGTGATCAACCTAATACTTGCCAGAGCTCTCCTGCACTTGTTTGGAAGTTTGTGGGCATCTCGTGATGTGTCCATAGATGACGTATCGGTGTTCTGTCATGTTGAAGGACAGACGCCTCAACCTTTATTCAACAAGATCTTTATCTCCACTCATTTCGAACCTGAAGTCGCTTCACAAAAAGATCAAGCTCAGGGATTCTACTCACCTCATCCGTTTCCATCGATCCTAGCACTGGGTATTCTCATGGCGAGAATCGAGTTGGGGGGTGATTTGGATGACGACGAGGCCAAAGCATCAGGAAGAGGGTACTTGAGTAATAAGAAATGCGTTCGCAGGCCGGTAGAAACTGGCAAGAAGCTCCTGGGGAAATGCGAGTTAATATTACCAAAAGGCTCTGGGGTTCTCCGATCCATTAGATTCTGTATGAAGAGAGAGTCATTTAGTGGATTCTCTCATATTCCATTCCAGGAGCTCCACGAGGATCCAAAGTTCAGGGATCATTACTACGCTAACATCGTTCGCCCTCTCGAAGAAGAGCTGGTGACTGGGGCAGGGTGGTCATGGGATGAGGTTGAGCTGCTGAATGCTCGGGAACTAGAAAGTTCTGGGATATTCAAAACCGTTACCGCAAATGCCGTGTTACCGGTAGCTCTCAAATCAGCCCATCCTTCGAGAGCGAGATATCAATCCATCCTTTCTCCCTTGGGTGAACAGGGCGAAGAGGAAACCTCACCAGGTCAATCTCAGAAATGTTTCAATATTCTGCCGCTATGCGCCTTTGACTCTGAACCGGCACCTGGCATTCTCGCAGAAGCAGAAAGGTAGTTGCCGCAAACGAAACCTATCAATAACATGTTTCTGACGTTATCATAGTCATGTATTTGCCGACGAATGGTTCAGAGAACTTGAAGAGATGCACAAGGTCCTACATGTTGACCGGATGGAATCTCTAACCAAGGACGAGATGGAAGATCTTGTCAAAATTGCCGTGATTGATACAGGGGTAGATTTCAGCCATCCATCTTTCAAAGATTTCATCAAATCCGGGCAACTGGATAGGGGCCTCGATCTTGTCGATAACGGAGAATGTATGGTTGATCACGATGGACACGGAACCCATACATGCCACCTTTTGTTCAAAACAGCCCCGTACGCAAAGGTCTACCCCATGCGGGTATTTAAGACTATGGCAGCAGACAAGTCTACACCAGAGCTGATTAACAAGGTTTCCGCCAAAAACAGCTGGTTCTTCAATATAAAAATGCTGACATACATAGGCTATTCACCATGCGATTGACATCTGGGACGTTGATATCATTTCGATGTCATTTTCATTCCACGAGGAAGAGCTAAAGATCCGACAAGCTCTTGAATTTGTAGCATCACGGACTAATAAGCCAGTCCTATTGTTTGCTGCCGCCTCCAACAATAGAGGGTTGCTGCGACACCGCATTGGCTACCCGGCTCGGGATACCGACCATGTTATCTGTGTCAATTCTTCAAAAGCGCCAGACAGAAAGTCTGACTTTAGTCCTGCTGGACTATCTGGGCGCCCGAATATAAGTGTAGTAGGCGAAGATGTGGAGGCAGCGTGGCCGCTACATTTGAATAATGGAAAGGAAGTCAGGAGAATGAGAGGGACCTCCTGCGCAACCCCAATAGCAGCTGGAATCGCAGCTTTAATACTGGAGTTCTCTAGAAAGGATGCACCCGAAGTTGAGATATTGAGCGAGAGGGTGGCCTATTTGAAGCAGACCAGTGGGATGAGGAGTGTGCTAAAAAGATGCATGACTGATAATCATGGGGATGAAAGATACAACTTCCTTCGACCCTGGGTATTGTTTAGGGAAAATTGGGATGCTGTTTCAAGGGAGATTGACGAGGCATTGGAATTCCGGTACTTATAAATAGGTAACAGATGAGTAGCTGGGGAATTTACACCTTTCCAGCTTAAACAGGCCTTAATAATAGCATAACTTCAACGCCCTATAACTAGGCTTTGACCCCGTGTTGTCGTTTTTTTACATAATAGACGCAATGGAGCCCGAGGTTCTATCTGATTGGAATCATAACCCCGCCTCATCTGCACAGTTGAGGGGTTTCTCCAATCAGAGCTTGTACTGTGTGCACAAAGCTGGTGGTTGTCATGCAAAGCGCCACGGAGGGAGAAGAACAGCTAATTGGCGAGGATACGGTTCCCTTGTTCAATTTCAAAGCCACATTCAGCAAACCCAACATGTTGCAGCCTGATCTATTTATAATCCAGAACCAGCATCGCAGAGCTTTTTAGTACTCTCTCCATTCCACTATTTTATAGATTATACCGCGAGTCAGGACTTGAACCGGAAGTCTAATAAACGTTACCTGACCAGAGCCCAACCAACATGACACGAAGGTATGAAAGATGGATCTTCACTAAGTCATGCGACTTTACACCACAAGGAAGTCTTCAACTTGGTCGGATCCTGGCCAGTCCATTCGAGCCTGGTCATGCTTTACAACCCAGCGGGCCACTTCCCCTACACAGGGACATTCTTGTTGAAACAACCAGTCGTCAGAATATCGATATCCAGAGTAATGATGAGATTTTGGCGCAATTTGGCGCCTGGGCATCAATCGGTCGCCTTCCAGCGGGGTTCAAAATCGATGCATCAACCCAGACCTCCCATGAGTCTGTCTGGCACTTCGACCGGTTAGAGAGCAAGATCATGGCCCCGTCGATAGCCTACGTTAAGGCCGCTATGAGGCATGGTGATGTTCCCTCCAATCTCAAGAAATGGTCGTTCAAGAAAAGGGTCTACATGATCACAGGGGTGCGAGCGGTGAGTGGAGGTAGAATGAAACGCAGCAATGAAGCGTCACATAATATCGATGCATCGGTCCAAGTAACTCCTCATGCTTCCTCCCTAGCTGCGGAAGCAAAAGCTGCAATCGCAACTATAGCTTCGGATTCTGAGAATTTTGACAATGCGTCAACCTTCGTCTTCGCGTATCGACTCAACGAGATTCGCTATCGCGGAAAGGTCACACACAAGCCGTTCACTCCTGGAGAAACATCATCAGCGGAAAGCTATATTCTTCGGACAGAAGGTGGAGTCAGTATCGACGACTTTGAAGTGATCAAGTTATCTGATGTTTCGTTCGAGGGAGATTCTAGCGACTCTGTCCGTGTAGAGGTACCTGGGTATGAGCTTGAATGCTTTGTTGGCGTGGATTGATGACAAAATGCTGGATTGAGGAGTGGTCCGTAAGCCGGCAAGGCCCTCTCACACAAATGAAATTGGACTAAGTCAGAGTAGAAGTCAATGATGGTTATTGGAATTATGTATTGAGTTGATCTTTGTTGATACGAAGCCGAAACATTGGAGACTGGGGTTAGACCGTGCCACAGCAGTTGCTATGCTTTCATTACCTTATTTGGTAAACTCTCCTAAAATATCGAAAATCTCACGCCTCCGCAGGCGGAATGGGATACCACTTATTGAAGACCATCCCCGGATCATACTTCCTCTTCACCTGCCTCAACCTCTCAAAGTTATCCCCAAAGATATCAGCCACTTTCTCAGAACCATCCCCAATATTCGCATTAATGAACCTTCTTCCCTTTACTCTCGCTCTCCCAATAATTTTCTGAACTTCAGCTCTGATCTCCGCCTCAGGTGTCGAACCATCATGCTGCCCCTCCAACACCATCATCATAGTTGGAGCTCTCGCTCTCAAGGCTGTAGCTGATGGATCCACCGATGCAGATTTCGCATACGATCGAAGCTCGATAGCGATCTTCGATGGTCCTACCTTATCACCGTACTTGTTGAAGAACACATCTAGATCCGCGATCATCTCCTCCAAGAGAGGGATATCCATGGGGATGGACAATGGCGAGTTGCTTGTGGAGTAATGTTGATGTGTTGGAGGACCCATGACGAGAAGGGATGGAGTTGTGACTTCAACGTATTTCTTCATCTCTACCATTGTCATCGCAGGTCCAAGTTCGAAGAGGGGCGCAGTGAACTTTCGTGCCTCTTCTTCAGGGCCATCGTAGAAGATCACGCTGAGGGGATGAACGCTTGGCATGCCAGGAGCTTTTGTGAAGGCGAAGAAGATCGCGAGTTTGCCTCCACTTGCTTCTGCTGCTTGACGCATTGGCTCGGCGAGCTCGAGGAACGGTCGGATTTTGTCGGGGGTGAATATGAGAGGGCCACTGATTTTGTCAGTAAGACCTATGATTGGGACAGTTCTATGAATATCCCAGCCTTGCCTGGATATTCGGGCCCACAATCTCGTTCTTCAAGTAGAGAAGATGGCCATGCCAGCCTAGAAAAGTCCAGGCGAGGCTGGGTGCTTGAAAACGTTGGATTGGGAGAAGTACTCACAAGAAAACTGGTCCTTGATTGTGGATTTTAAATGTGAATTCTGTCACGACTCCAAAGTTGGACCCTCCTCCTCGGATTCCCCAGAACAGATCAGCGTTCTTCTCTTCAGAGGCTTCAAGAACGCTGCCATCTGCAATGACAACTCTGACGGCGAGGAGGTTATCGATGACAAGGCCATACTGACCCGTTAAGAATCCAGATCCACCTCCAAGTGTGAGGCCACCAATACCTGGACTATCAGCATGGACTTAGGGAGCGGAATGCAACATACCAGTGTCATTTGCTGCTCCCATCACCACAGAAAGACCCTGCTCTAAGAGGGTCAGCTTCACTTTCCATAGTCCCTTCATCTGAAGGACGCCATACCCTGAAGAGGAATCTCCAGATCAGCTGCTTGACATCCACCCTGAGCTGTGATCTTCATTCCTTCCCTGTCGATAGAAACCTTCTTCATTTTGGCAAGATCTAGCGAGTCAGCACTTGAACTCTCTAGGAAGAGAATATTCCCTACCAATGACCAAGCCACCCTTTGTCGTTGAGGCTTTGTAGTAGCTGTGTCTGCCACAAGCAATCACGACTTCGAGATCCCATTGTTGAACGAACTTGAGACATGCCGCAACATCTTGCTCAGATTCGCAGTAGACAATGATGCCCTGAGAATGTCAGTAATCGGCTGGAGCATTCGGAGATCATCTTACCGCTTCATCTACACCAGCCTTGTTGAATCTATCAATTGCAGCCAAATAAACCTCCTCAGCTGCTTCACCCTTGATCACAACCTCTCCCTTAACCGACGTCTTAAAATGTGAAAGAGCTGATTCCTCGAGAACAACTCCTTTTCTGGAGACAATCTGAAATTTGGAGGCCATTCTGAAAGATTGAGTCTGCTATGAATTCGAACTTCTCAAACAGAAATTGGCTTTTATATACCCGTCAAGCTGACCGGCTCTTCATTGCTGATAAGCCGTCGGCACGCCATGAGGCCTTAGTGGGAAATGTAATCGCTTTCGATTGGTAGATGGCGCGAACCGACCAAAGGCAGGACAGCATTGAGTTCCTAGGCATTGGGAGCATAACTCCCCCGATGTTATGGGGTTAGTGAGGCACGCTGAGAGGGATTATCCCCTCAGCGACGGCAGTGAATTTTAGCGTCGCACGGGCCACATCTCCAGAAACATCAAAACAGTAAACATTAAAATCATGACTTTATTTTACA
This sequence comes from Acephala macrosclerotiorum, assembly GCA_014904845.1. Classification (NCBI taxonomy): domain Eukaryota; kingdom Fungi; phylum Ascomycota; class Leotiomycetes; order Helotiales; family Mollisiaceae; genus Acephala; species Acephala macrosclerotiorum. The sequence goes on along the minus strand of MU119573.1, from coordinate 29,602 downwards.
TGATTTAGCACTTAAAATGCCTTTAAAAGTAATACAAAATATAGTATCCGATCCAATAAACTTTACAATTAAAAGACTCAATATTCTATCTGCAAAAAAAGTAAATTAAAGTTTCTAAAAATTTGAATTATTAGATTTTTTTTTCTATATCAATTTTTTAATTATAATGCAATTTTCCAGTGTATGGAATATTTTTAGATTATTTATAAATACTAAAATAATAATTATAATTGTTAATTATATTAATATGCGAATAAAATAATTATTTAAAAAAAATTTAAAATTACGTATTTTATTAAAATTTTAATATCTAATTATAATCGAAAAAATCTATATTTATATAATATAATAGAATTATATGTTTTCTTTTCAAAAATCTTTGTAAATAGCTAGTTTCGAAAGTAATACTAATTACGTATTTTTTAGTACATAAAGAGTTTTCGTTTACTATAGACTAATTAATAATTTTTTTTATTTCTATTTTAATTGATCAATTAATTGATTTACGAATTACGAATTATTTCGAATAAATTTAATTTATTGATTAAAACGAATTAATCTACAATTAAATTTTTTTGTTTTGTATTTTATTATTTTTTTATATTAATAAAACGATATTAAAAAATAAATTATTCTAATAAATCTTATTAAAAACTATTTATATGCGATTTGTATATTTTGTTTTTTATTGTTATTAAAAAAAAATTTAAACTATTAAAAATCGAAAACTAAAAATTAATTAATAAGAATTTTTTATTTTAATTATATTATTCGAAATTAAATAATTTGATTATAAAATTACGAAATTATAAAAAAATATTAATTTATAAATATTACATATTAAATTACTCGAAATAATTAATATTAAAACGAATATAAAAAAGAAAAAAAAAAACTCGCAATAATTATTTACAATAATTAATTTTATTTTTAATAAAAATTGAAATATAAAAAAAAAATTTTAATACGAAGAAAAAAAGAAATTATAGCGTTGAAAAATGAAATTATTTTATTGTTTTATATTTTAATTTTAATTCTTTTAAAAATTGCAATTCGCGAATTATTTGTAATTGTTTTAAAATTAGAATAATAAAATTAAAATAAATTTTAAATTTCAAAAAATAATACGAAAAAAATTAAAATAAAAAATTTTAATCGAAAAAAATCGATTAAAAAAATATTTATTTGAAAAATATATTTTATTAAAATAAATAAATAAATAAAATTTCAAGTAAAAATTAAAATAAATTTTTTTTTTACAAAAAAACAATATAAATAAAAACTAATTTTTAAAACGAATTTTATTTGAAAATAATAATTCGAAAATTCGTATTTTTAAATTATTAAATTAATTTTTAATTTAAAGATTAAAATCAGTAAATTATTTGTATTAAAATTTACTTTTTTTAATAAAAAATATTTTTATTTTAATTATATTATTAATTTTTTTTAAAAAATTTTCTATAAATAGTAAAAACAATTTTTTAAAAATATAAAATTTTAAAAAATACGTACTCGTATTAAAATTATAAATATTTTTTTTTAAAATCTTTGAAATATTTTAATTTAAAAAAAATAATATTACTATTTTTTTAGAATAATATAACGATATATATGAAAACTATAAAATTATTTTAAAAACTAAAAAAATACGATTTTTATAATATATTAATTCGATTTACAAAAAATAAATTCGATTTATATTAAAATATAATATTAAAAATTATTTAAAAAAAAAGTTTTATAATATTTTAAAAAAAAATTTTTACAAATACAATTAAAAATATTATCGAATAAATATAATATTTTTATATAAAATTATTAATTAATTTATAAAAAAAATTTTAACGATAAAAATATACGTAAATTTATTTAATCGAATATTCAAAAAATTGATCAAACGAAATAAATTAAATAAATAATATTAAAAATACGAATTTATAAAAAAAATTTCAATATATATTAAAAAACGAATTTTTAAAAAAATTGATTATAAATCGATAAAAATATTTACTTACAATTATAATAAAATATACGAGAAAATAATTATTATATATAAATATAAAAAAAAAAAATAATAATATAATAAAATTAATAATTTAAAATATTCGAAAATTTAATAAAAATATTTGAATATTATAATATGAAAAATGATTTTAAATGTAATTAATAATTTATTATTTTTTGTTTTATTCGAATTATTTATAGAAAAAATTCAATAAAAAATATATATAATTACTAAAAAAATTTATATCGAATTTTAATTTTCGATTTTACGTATTATTTAAATTTAAAAAATTCAATAAATATTCGTATTTAAATTTTTAATTTAAATAAACGATTTTATTAAAAAATTATAAAATGTTTTTTTTTTTTTATATTATTAAACGATTTAAAAATCGCTTTAAATATTAATATTATAAAAATATTTTAAAAATTAAATAATATTATAATTTCTATAAATTAAAATTAGAATTAATTTGTTTTTTTACGAGAATATAAACAAAAAAAAAATTTTAATTGTAAATAAAAAAAATATAATAATATAAAAAAAAAACGAATATAAAATTTTATATAGTTTAATATCGATTAAATTCTCGTAAAATATATTATCAATCGTTCAAAAAAATGTAATAAAAATTAATACTATATACAATAATTAATAAAACGAATAATATTATTTCGAATATTTCGAGCAAACAAAAAACGAAAAAATCGATCTTTTTATTAATTGTTTTTTTGTAAATCGTTATTTATTTATAAATAAATTAATTAATTATAAATATTATTATCGAAAAAATAATTAATAGTATTATAATTTTTAGAGTCGTAATTAATTTTCGCGATTATTTACACTTAAAAATAATTAACGTTAATATAATTAGATTATAAAACAAATAATTAGAAGACTTTTTGATTACAATTTTAATAAACGTTTTAAAAATATATAAAAAATTCAAAAATTTATTCAATTTATTATTTAAAAAAAAAGTAAAATTAATACTAATAAATTTTTTTTAAAAAAATCGAATTTATTATTATATATTTTCAATAGTAATAATATTAACGTTTAAAGTTTTAATAAAACGACTATTAATAAATTCTATAAAAAATTACTAATAAATATAGTAACGATAAATATAGTAATAATAAATAAATCGAAAAACAAAATTTAAAATGCACAAAATTTTTTTCAATAAAAAGCAAAAATAGAAAAAAAGTATTCAAAGATCGAATTACAATAACAAATTTTATAAAGTGCTTAAAACGAAAAACGAAAAAAAATAAATATAAATTAATCGAGAAATAAAATTTTAAAATAATAATTCGATATTAAAAATAATAATTCTATTAATAAAATTTTATTATAAAAATTTTTTAAAAATATAATATTATTTTTAAAAATTTAAAAAAAAAAAAAAATAATTATTAATATTTTAAAAATATTAAATTTTATTATAATAATTACTAATTAATAATAAAAAAACAATATTTATTATTTGATTTTAATAAATATTAAAATTATTATAATAAAAAAAATACTAAAAATCGTTAATTCTATAAAACAATTTTTTTAGAATTTTTATAAAATATTTAAAAAAACGAATTAATTTGCTTTTATTATTAAAAATTTTATAATATTTAAAATTAATTTCGTAAAAATCGATGTTTTATTATTAATTAAAAAAAAATATATTATTATTATTTTTAAATTACATTTTAATTTATTTAAATTAATTAATTCGAGCGAAAAATATGAAATACTAAATATTAAAACGAAATATTACATTATTTCTATATATATAATTCAAGATTTTAATAGTATTATTATAAACGTTAAAAATTTTTAATTATTTATTATTATTGAATAAAATTTCGAATTTATTGAAATAATAATTATAAAAATAAAAATTAAATACGAAATCGAATATAAAATCTTTTTTTTTTTATAAATAATATAAAAATCTTTTTTTTTAAAACAATTATTTATTATTATAATAAAAATGTAAATTAAATATAAAAATAATAATTCGTAAAATAATATATTTTAAAATTTCAAAGATTTCAATTTTATTTGTATAATTATAATTGTTTTTTTCTTGAAAATTTATTTGCATTAAATCACTAAAAATCGCTATATTTATATATATTCTCGAGTTAAAAAAAACATTAAAAAAAGAATATAATACAAAAAATTAAATATTAATATTATTAAAAAATAATATAATATTAAAATTTGTAAACAATTTTTATATTCTAACGAATTTCTTTTTATTTTTTATTTTTTATTAAATATTTTTAATATTATTTTATATAAAACAAATACAATTAAAATAAATATTATTAATTTAAAAGAAAACACAAATAAAATAATATAAAAAATAAAATTATTTTTTTCGATTTTTTATAAAACGTTTTTTTTTTAATAAAAAAAAATTAAATAAAATTTTAAATAAAAAAATTTTCAATAAAAAAACGAAAAAATATTTTTTTATAATAATATTATTATTTTTAAACGTAAACATTAAAAGAGAATATTTGAAAAACGATATAAAATATTAATTATTTTATTTTATTAAAAAAAAATGAAATCGAAAAATTTTCGAGTATAAAAACGAAAAAAAAAACTCGAATAAAAAAAATAATTTTAATTTAAAACTATTTAATATAAACGTTAATACAATATATAAATTCAAATTTAAAAAAGTATAATTTATCGATTTAATCGATAAAATTGAAAAAGTTTTTAAAAAATGAAAAAATTAATTCGAACGATTTAAAGCGCGAAAAATATTTTGAAAATACATTAAAAAATATACAAAATATTTATTATCGCGAATTGTTTTAATATTAAAAAAATTACAATTTATTTTTAAATAATTAATATTTTTATTTGTTGAAAATTGATTATAAGAATTTGAAAAAAAAATATTCGATAAAATAATATTTAATCGTAAAAAAACAATAATATTTAATTGATAAAATTTTTTTAAAATTTATAAAAATATTAATTCGTTTGTTTATATTAAAACAATTTAATATATAATATAATAAAAAAAGAATTTTTATTATTTTAAAATTTTGTTTTCGATTATAATAAAAATATTTTAAAAATAATTCGATTATAAAATATTCGAAAAAAATAATAGTTTTTATTGAAATTTATAATTTCTAATTGCAAAAAAAACTATTAAAATTTATCGATTAATTAACGCGATTATAAAAATGAATTCGATTACTTTAAAAAACGCTAATATATTTTTTTTTGTAAATAAATTTTCTAAAAAATTTATTAAATATTTTTACGTTTTTTTAATAAATTTTTTTTCTAAATACGATTAATTTACATTAAATATTTGAAATAAAAATATAATTATTTTTATAATTTTATTAAAATTTCTACGAATAATAATATTATTTTAAAAAGTAATTAATTTTATAATTTAATTCGTTCGAATTATTATAACAATTTAAAAAACGTATTTTTTAAAATTGTAATACTATTTTTAAATAACGTAAAAATCAAAGAATTTTATACGAATTATAATAATAAATTAATATTTTTAAAAATTCGTTAATTCGTTTTTAAATATATTTAAAATTTAAATAAAATATTAAATTAAATTAAAAAAATTTAAATTTATATAAAATTCAAATTACAATTTTATTAAAATAAAATAATTATTATTGATTTTATTTATAATTCTAAAAAACATTTTTTTGAAAATATAAAAATTATTAAAATTTTAAAATGAATTAAATATAATAATATTTTTAAAATTAAAATTTTTATTAAAATTTGTATTTATTATAAAATATAAATTCAATATTTTAATATTATTATCGAATCGTTATATTAATTGATTAAAAAAAACGAATTTTTCGAATAAAAAAAAGAATAAAAAATCGTTATAATATTTTTATAAAATAAATTTATAACGATTTTAATATTTTACAAAATTTATTACGATTTTACTAATAAATAAAAAATGATTATTTTAAATATCGATATTAATTAATAAAAATATAAAGAGATATTTAATTAATATAATAATAAAAAACGAAAACAAATAATTCGATATAAATCAAAATTTTAAAATATTATTAAGTGAAACTATAATACGATAAAAAGAAAATATCGAGAAATTTTAAAGTGTTTTTGCAAATTACGATTTTAATTATATAGTATTTATTTTATTTTTGAAACGAACGTTAATACGTTTATCGTTTAATTAAATCGAGTAATAATAAATTTTTTTAGTATTTTGATTATTCGTTGATTCGTTTAAATACGATTATTCGATTTTGAAATCAAATATATTAAAAAAAGTACTTATATTATTATAAACGGATTATTTAGAAAACTGTAAATAGAAAACGATAATTCAAAGAAAAAAACAAATATCGATAAATTTATTGTAATCGAATTTGATTGTATTAAAATAATTTTAATCTCGATTAAAAAACGCAAAATTAATCGAAAAATTGAAAATAAATTGTTTATAATTGAAAGTAAATACGTAAAATAAAAATATTTATTTGAATTATTAAATTAAATTTAAAAGAATTTTTTTAAATTCGATATTTTTAATTTTCAATTTTCAATATCGATTACATTTTTCGTATACGTCGTATTAATCGCTTTTTTTGAGATTAATAAACTATTAAATAATAATAATAATAATAATATTATTTTTTTTTTGATAATAATTATTCGAATTATTTTCAAAATATTGTTTGATATTTAATAATTTTAAAACAATTAAAATAGTTTTTGAGAATAAAATTCTACAAATTAATTCGAGAATTTATTAATTATAATATTCGAAATAAAATACTATAAAAAAATTTTATTAAATTTTATTTATTTCGATTTATTTTAAACGATTTAAAACAGTATATAATAATTATAATTAAACTATATAATAAATTCAAATATATTAAAAAAAAAAATATTTATTATCGAATAATTAATCGATATTATTAGAAAAAGTATTATAAAAACGTTCGAGATTTTATAGTAAACTATAACGATTGTTAATACAAAAGCAAAAAAAGACACGAAAAAACTCTATATTTCTAGAAAATAGTTTTATTATTTTATTACATTGAAATAAATATAATTAAATTCTCGCAATATAAAATATTCAATAGTTTGATTGTAATACGAAATAATTTTTTCGATTAAATTAAAATTAAACTAATAAAAAATTCGATTTTTAAAAAAATTATTAAATTTATTTATAATAATATTATTTGTAAATATAGTATTTTTGATTATATAAAATTAAACGAAAAACTCGAATTCAAAAGAATTATTATTAAAAAATTAAATAAATTCGAAATTAAACGAATTATTATTTTCGTATACAATTTAAAAACAAACGAAATAATTAAACGAGAATATTAATTTATTATTATTATATTAATTATTTTGACGAAAAAAAGTAAAAAAAATTGATTAAAATATTTATTAATTGTTTTTTTTGCAAATCGAATAATTATTTATAGATTAATTAAATATACGTTATTCTATATAATTTATAGTAAAAAAATTGTTTTATTTATTAAAATTCGATTTTTTATTTAAAGAATTTTCGATTAAAACGAAGTATATAATCGAGCGAAATTTCTTGAATTAAAAACTAAATAAATTAAAATGCGAAACGAGAATATAAAAAAATCGAAATTAAAAAAAAAATACAATCGTAAATAAAATTAAATATATTTCGATACTTATTATTAAATACAAAAAAAATCAATTCGAAAAAAAAATTTCGTTTTAATATATAATATTAAATTTATTAATTAAAATATATTTAAAAATATTAAATTATTATACAAATAATTGGATTTATATCGAGTTTATTAAATAAATTAATTAAAAAAAATTTATTTGCTCGAAAAAATAAACGAAATAATAATTCGAAAATTATATATTGAAAATCGTTTAAAAAAATTTATCAAAAAAAATAAATACTAAAATTTTTTAAATAATAATAAAAATGAGAATATTATTAAATCTATTGATTTTAATAATAATAAAAATGCAAATATAAAAAAAAAAACAATTAAAGAATTTCGTAATAAATAAAGTATTTAAAAAATTGAAAAAAAAACTGAAATTGTAATTCGTATTTTTGAATTCAATAAAATCGAGAAAAACAAATATATACAATTTTTTAAAAATTAAATAAATAAAAAAAATTCGTTAAATTTCGAAATAATAATAATTTTTTAATCGAAAAAATTTCATTTTTTTATCGATTTTTTTTAAAATATTTTTATTTATTTTAATAAATTCTATTTACGCTTTGAAAATTTCACTTTTTTTTTATTATAATCGAAATAATTTTATTATATAAAAAAATGAAATTATATTATTTTTTTTTTTTAAAAAATTTTAAAAAAATTTAATTTTTAAAATTTACAAAAAATATTTTTTAATATATTTAAATATTTTCAAATATATTTCAATATATTTGAATATATTTCAATTATATTTAATTATATTCAAATTATATAAACGTTTATTAATACAATATTTATTATAATTTATAAAAAAAAAATTTTCAATTTTTTTTTTTTTTTTTTCAAAAATTTTTAATTACAATTCTTTTTTAATATTATTTATTTTTCTTTTTATTTCTTTAAAATTTTAATTTGTATTACTTTGTATACAAACAATTTTATTAATCGAATATATTTTATTTATTTAAATATTTTACAACGATTTTTTTCAAAAATTTATATATATTTCTTTTATAAAAACAATTTATAAATATTTACTTTTTTCTATTTTTTTTTTTTAAGATTTATTTAATACGTTTTATAAAAAATCAATATAAAACTATTTATTTAAAATTTTTCATAAAAATAAATAAATTTTACAATTTTCAATTATTTAAAATACAAAAATATTTATTTGCTTTTTTTATATAATTTTTTTATAAATATAAAAACTTGTAATTTTTTTCGATTTTATTAATAAATTTTTTTTTTTCAAATTTATACGTTTTTTATTTTTAAAATTCGATCAATTTATTATATTATTTTTATTCTCGAAATTTTTACGATATTATTATTATATTTTAAAAAAATACTTTATTAAACTTCGAAAATACAAATTTCGCGTACAAAAAACAAAATAAAAATAATTATAATACGTTTATACAAATCGTATAATATAATCTCAATAATTTATAAAAAATTATTAATAGATTATTATTTAAAAAAAAAACAATTACAATTAGTAATATTAATAATAAATTTATAAAAATTAAAAATATAATAAAAAAAGTTTTAATTAAATAAAAAAAAAATTGAAAATAATATTATTTTAAAATTTTTTAAAAATTTTTTAAAATAATATACAATTTTAAATAAATTTTTTTTTTTTAAAATAAACAAAATTGAAAAATCGCGTATCGCGTTTTAATAAATTCGATTTAATTTGATTAAAACTTTTAATAATATATTTAAATATTACAATTAAAATTTTTTTTTTTAAATTCAAATATTTTAATAATTTATTGAAAGTTTTATTAATAGATTTTACGATAAATATATATACTAAAAATTCAAATAAATATTTTATATAAAACGTTTTATATTTCGTGAAATTATTAAAATTATTAATATAATTATTATTAAAAAAAATAAAATTTATAATATATTATTTATAAAAATATTTTTTCGATTTATTAATTACAAAAAAATATTAATATATTTAAAAAATGCGAATAATAATTTAATAATTACAAATTTGAATAAAATAAATTTGAAAAAATTGTATTTTATTTTTTATTTTTGTAAATTTTTAATAATTAAAAAATATACTAAAAAACTTTTTTTAATTTTTGCAAATAAATCTAAAAAATAATTAATCGTTACTATTAATAATATAAATATTTAAAGTATTAAATCTTAAGAAATTATTAACGTTAATATTTTATTTTTTTAATTAATTCTATTAATTAATAATAATAATGACAATAATAATAACAATAATAATAATATTATTATTATTAATTTTTTCGTACAAAATTTTTTATTTTCTCAAATTTCTTAAATTTCTCAAATTTTTTAAATTTTTCGATTCGTTTTTTTTTATTTCAATTTTCATATTAATTAAACTCAAAAGATTTACTATTGATAATAAAAAATACTACAATATATTTATATTTACACTAAAAAAATATAAAACTATTATTATTTTATTACAATTTAATACTATTTTATTTTAATCAATTTACGAATTTCGATCAAATAATATATATTTAATAATTAATTACACGTATAATATAAACGATATTTAAAAATCAAACGTTGTTTTTTTTAATACTTTAAATTTTATTAATCGCATTAAAATTCTAAGTATTGTTTACAATATTTACAAATATTTATTCACTAAACAATTTTATCGAATTTATTATATAACGCTCTACGAAAATCTCGATTTATACTTTAAAAACAACGAAAAATAAATTGAAATTATAAAAATACGATTATTCAAAATTTATAAATTATATATTAAAAAAAAAAATTTTCAATTTATTTAAATTTATTTTAATATTCGTTTTTAATTTATAAATATTTTTACTATTTTTCAATATAAACAAAAAATATTAACAAAAAATCGATTTTAATTTTCGCGAATTTTTATTGTTTTTATTTTTATTTTCTCGATTAAATTATTTATTAATTTAAAAATTGCAATAATTTTTACTTTGTAAAATTTTTTCAAATAAACAAAAAAAAAATATATTTTATTACTTTTTCTCAAAAAAATTAATATATTGAAATTCTATTATTAATAAATTTTTTTTAATAAATTTTTTTTTTTATACAATACGTACTTTCTTTTTATCGTTTAATTTTTGTAAACGAATTTCAAATTGTAATTATTATTTTATCGACTTTTTAAAGACTATTTTTTTTATTTTATTACTTTTTTTTAATTTATTAAATTTTATTAAAACAATAAAATTAATCAATTTTTTTACGAAAAAAAAATAAATATATTTTAAAATTTAAATTTATTATATATTAAATTTTTTTTTTTTAATAAATTTCAAATAATTTATTCGCGATTTAACGATTATAAAAAAACGATAAATTAATTATCTCAATTCTCTAAAAAAACCATTTAAATAAATCTTTTTTTTAGTACTAAAAATCGAACTTTAATTAAAAATCTCTTAAAATAAATTCAATTAAATATTATAAAAAAAGAATCTCAAAAATTGAAATTGTACGTCTATAAAATAAAAACTTTTATCAATTGAAAATACATCGAAAATTTCAAAAATTCTAGTCTTCTTATTTCACTTCTCGTAAATTTAATATCTATTAATACTAGTAGAAAAATTATCGACGATACTACTTACGAGAAATTCAAAGAAATTTATAACAAACTTCGAACTCTTTTCAAAAATCGATTTCAAGAACTTTCTAACGACGAATTTTTTCTCGATAATATTTAATTTAAAAAAATCGATATCAATTTTCAATATAATTTATTGTACGAAACTTTTAAATAATTTTATTATTCAATATAAGATTTTCTAATAATTAAACTACTAAAACTCGTTTAATAATAAATATTTATATACTTATTAACAAAAACAAATTATAATTCAAATCAAACTAATTTTTCGATATTTTAAAATAAAAAAAATAAAAAAATTTTTTAGTAATAAATTCTTTTTTAAATACGAAATTAAAAAATTAATAATACTTATAAAAAATAATCAAAAATATCTAATTATTTTTAACAATAAATTTAAATTTAAAATTCGTTTATTTTTTTTTTTTTTATTAAATTTTAAAAAGAAAAAAAAAAAATTACAAAGAAATTTAATACTAATAAAAATATTAAAAAAATTATTAAATTCTTAAAAAAAAACGATAATAATTTGAAAAATTTCGAACTTTGAATTTTTTGTTTAAAATAAATTTTTTTTCTTTTTTTAACTTTTTTTTTCGAGACTCGAAACGAATTCGTTATATAAAAAAACGATTATAGTAAAATTATATACTTTTTTTTCAAAAATCTTTATAAATAATTAATTTCGAAAATAATACTAATTACGTATTTTTTAATACATAAAGAGTTTTTATTTGCTATAAACTAATTAACAATTCTTTCTATTTCTATTTTGATTAATTAATTAATTGATTTACGAATTACGAATTACTTTAAATAAATTTAATCTACTAATTAAAACGAATTAATTTGCAATTGAACTTTTTTACTTTGTATTTTATTACTTTTTTATAATAAATATAAAAATTTATATAAAAATCTATAAATCATTTTATATAAAAAACTACTAATTATAAAAAACTAATAATTAATCAAATTATTTATTAAAAAAAATTATATTAAAAAAAAAATATAAAACTATTTATATTGAAATGTAATTAGTAATTATAGACTTTAAAACAAATTTTAAAACTGTTTTTAAAAAAGTAAATAATAAATTCTAATATTTGATATAATACTAATAATATAATAATTTGAACTTTTAAATTTCCAATTTTTAAAAATTAATTTAAAATTTTAAATACTCGATAAAAATTTTACAATTAACAAAATTATATACTTATTTAAAAAAAAGTTTTTTAATATTCTAATTATTTTAAAAAAAGCTATTAATAAAAATTATAAAATCTAAATAATAATATTAAAAAATTACTTTTTTAATTAAATATTCTACTGTAAAAACACGATTAAAAATAAAAAAAAACGAAATTTATTAAATTTTTATAAAATGAATCAATTTAAAGTATTTAATACTAACAATTTTTTAATTGTAATAATAAAATTGATTAAAAAATACATTTTTTATTTTAATAATTTGTTTATTAATATTAAACTTTTGAGATTTATAAAAAAAAGAAAATATAAATACACTAGTACGTATATAATTAAATTAAATATTTTGATTAAATTTATAAAAATAAAAACAAAAAATACTAAAAAAAATAAAATTTCATAAAGTACTTTTTTTTATAAATTTTCAAAAAATGAAAAAATACAATTTATAATATAAAAAAATAATATTTTAATTTTGTTTATAATTACAATTATAAAAAAATTTAATTTAATAAAAAAATAAAAAAAACGCTTTTTAGAGATATTAATATTAATCAAAACAATAAAAGCATTTTTTAAAAACAATTTTATAATTATATTAAACATTTTTATTTTTAATAATAAATACAATTATTAAATAAATACTATTAATCAAAGAAATCAACTCAAAGTAAAATATATATTTCAAAAGATTTATAGAAAAAGTAAATACTATTTTTTAATTATTTAATTACTAGAAATAATTTTAATGAATTTCTATTTATTGTTTTATTATTTTTTTATACCAAAAAAAAAAAATATATAAACTATAAAATATTTAAAAAAATTATTATTTTTTAATATTTTGATATAAATAAATTTACTCGAATAAAAAAAAAAAAAAACTTTGTTTATTCTTTAAAAAAGTTTTTAAATGAAATTTTACTCGCAATTTATAAACTTATTTACAAAGGGAAAAAAAATAATTGTATAATATACAAAAAAAAAAATAAAACGAAAAACTTTTATAGAGATTTTAAAAAATAAAAAAGCGCTAAAATATAAAAAAATGAGTGTATATAATTGTAGAGAATATAATACAGTCCTTTGTAAAAAGGGCACCTGTTTTAATAATTTCTATAGCTTACAATAGGAGTTTATCCCCTCATTTGACTCTAAAATAGGGGATGCCAAGACTTTTTTGCGCTAAAATTCACAAGCGAGTCTGTCGTTGAGGGGATAAAACGATGCTGACCCGACGAAGACTTAGTGCTGACTAGAGGGTTTTCTGATTCGTTGTTCGTTGCGAAAAGCCCAAGGTATTTTGAGTAACTAACCACATCGATTCCACACTATCTAATCGAGATTGAGGTCAACTTGGCAGAAGACATTGAGGTTGCTTGGCCCGTCACTGCCACGTGATCAATCTCCTGCCGCCACCTCTCAGCACTATACAAGCCCCAGGCGTCTGGAACATCCTATTCAAACGTTGGAAACATAACCCCAGTGGTAAAGCGGTGAAAAGATAATCCTTGACTGCCATATTCTGAAGAAGACCTCCCATATTCTGATTTGCTGAAAGTACCAAATGTTTTGGGACTGGCTGCCAATTGTGACTGGTCCAGGACTTGTTGAGGCGTCTGGGGAGCCTTCTGAATACAGCGGGTATCAAGGTCAGGGCCCGTCAAGTCGATTGGCTGCTACCGGTGGTTCAATTTTGCCTGAAGGTCTTTAATTTCAGACTGTAGGTTATGTCTCGCACACTCTTCGAACTTCTCATAAAACTCCTCCGTGAAGAACAGCCTTTCCCTGTTCAAGAACTTCTCAAGGACGGCGACCCTCCCTTCGGCATATTCCCGCCCACCAAAGTGGGCGTACTCCTCTCTAATTTCAGAAGCATATATCCTGTACTCAGCTTCCTCTCGTCCCAGGACCTCGAGGTCGAAGTCAAGACAGAGCTTCAAGTCCTCGTCAACCTTATCCCCAGGATCAATCGTGTGAGAAATTGTGGCTTTGATATATCGAGAGACCGTGTTGCGCAGGTATTCGGGGAGCTTCAATTCGTTGGCAAAGTCCTCGAAGACGCTAATACTTTGCCGTTCGTTGTCATGACGTTAGGGGTCGTAGACGATGTCGTGGAAAAATATGAAGAGTTGGGTGGCGATGGGATGGGGCTGTGAGCCTGAAGTCGAGAGGCATTGTATCATGGAGTGGATGTGCGAGGTAGTGTGGTACTTTCGCTGTGGTTCTGTATATGCGGCGATGAGCAAGGCTGTCCATTTCTCAATGGTTTGATTGTCGCCATTCAAGGAGGCGATCAGATCTGCAAAGGCTGATCGGATGCCCTCCGCGATTGATGAGGCCTGACGATCCATCAAGTCGTTGTCGATGTGTCGAGATGGTGATGGTTTGAGAATCGAGGCTGAGGATATGATCACCAAGCGTACAGTAATTCATGACCCATCAACCAAAGAACATCGGGAATATCTCAATACCCACAATAACTGGAAACTTCTTTTGCACGAAAATATTATTTGGGGCGAGATCAATAATTCTATCAACTTCTCAAGCTGTCACAAAGTGGTAGTTATACAATATTCTAGGGTGCAAACTTTACTTAAGTCACGAATTACTGCATCCCTAGTGGATTGCCTGGAGGGATGAGTCAGCGTCCTGCCGAAGAGTCAAACGCGGCTGTCTGAGTGGAAGCCAATGGAAAAGCAGAAGAGGCGGTAACTTAAGAAACGACACCTTTCAGTCCTGTGACAGAAGACGAGGAACAAAATGAGGCACATTGGAAATTTTGAAACCAATGCTCAACTATGCAAAGCAGAAAAGTATAACTGTCATCTGGTGAAAATGAAGCATTGGGAATGGAAAGGAGTAGGGTTTCATCCCATGAAAAGTACCGCAGCGGTGCATGTCATCTTGATACAAATATCTTCATTTACGAATAGAACAGGACTCATCGCATCTTGCCGCTGACTTCAGGGACATTGAGATTGTTCGACCTTCTGGCGTTGAGCCTTTCAGCCCTGCAAATCCTTGGACGTTTGGGGCAGATCTTGACCGCGGACTAGATTCGGATGCGAGCATTTGGAGATATCGCGCGAAAGCAGGAAGCATGCCTCTTGTCCACTTGGACTTAGTAGAGTTGAAGATGTTGATGCGCTAAGTGTTGATGTTGACTCGAAGGCTTGTTGTTGGAAAAAGGTTCCGCACACGAAAAGTCGAGACACGCTAAAAATGCCTGAATTTACAAGCATCAACATCATCGCGTTCTCAATCATCAAGCACTACTTTCTAGCGTATAACGACGCCCGCTCCACAATGCCTTGTCTATTTGTCTGGACATCTTCGACGTGGAAACGAGCCCCGAGCAGATTAACGGCGCCTGAAAAAAACTAGGGTCCAGGGTAGACTTCAAAAGAGATTGATTCCAGCAAGTACCTCTTTTGCTCTCCTTCAAAACAACTTCGAGTACCTTCACTAACCTTCAAAACCGCCGTAGAGTCCAAATCTGACGCCTATCGAATCTGCGAAGGACTTTCAAGTGATTATCGATGAAGGAACGCAAAGTGTCCTGACTAGCACTACCTAGTCTTCTACCCTGAGCCTTCATCCTCCAGCTCTACGAATCCACAAATCCCTTCCATGACATCGGTGGCATGAGATAAGATCTCAAATGATCTGCGAGCATTCTCCGATCATCAGCTGTTTTCGTTCTTGCCAATTCGATCGTTTGGCAAAGCTGGTGGACATGATTGGAGCGCGTCAGCAGTCTACTCCAGTTTGCAACACGCCACCAAGAACACTCTTCAGGCGCTTTGTTTGCAGTCTCAGGTTGCCGCGTACCGAAGCTTAGTCTGTTGATTGCCACGCTGCCCACCGGAGCTCGAGCTGAGGGAAAGCTCGAGGATTTATCCGCAAGTCGACCCCTCGTTTACGGAGCACAGAGAAAGCCACTCCTGCTCTTGCACATGAGTTCAACGCCGGCTAATTTTGGTGGCTTTAGAGGCTATCGGAGGGGAAGTGCAAAGCGCGAATTCTCCTAAAGCTAAAGTTAGCAGTCAGAGATTGCTCGTCAGTCTCCAAGGATATCTCTGCAATCATGAAGTTCTTGCATTTTATCTCAATGTTGATCAAAGGTCCATGTCCAAATTCAAAGACCAAATGAGGTCATTGCTACCATAAACTTGGTTCGATAGAACCTTTTATTCCTTCTATATCTTCTAGTACCGTAGCGTATCGATTCCATAGGTATTTGAGCCTCCGGGTAAATGCACACGTGACTCACGTCTTTACCCGGCCGTGTCTTCCAAGATCTGACCATGAGCTTCTTATTCTTCATCAAGTCACATCACTTTTCAATGTCATGCCATTATTTGCAAAGTTCAATTATCCGCAAAAAGATGGAAGGACATAAAAGGCTGCCTCGCCTTAGGAGGATCAACTTCCAAAGCAGGATCAAAACCGAAGCAAAAGCATCAACAAGAATATTCGCCAATCATGTCGCCAAATCACACTCTCACACTGAACAATGGTACCAAAATGCCTCTCGTAGGCCATGGTCTATGGAAGATCCCAAAGGACAAGATCGCAACACAGGTCTACAATGCCACCAAGGCAGGATACCGTCTGTTTGATGGTGCTTGTGGTGAGTGCCTCGGTCTCAGGTTGAGAGCTATCTGACATTTTAGACTATGGAAACGAGAAGCAAGCAGGCGAAGGTATTGCAAGAGCCATCACGGACGGCCTCGTCAAGCGGGAGGAGCTGTTCATTGTTACAAAACTTTGGAACACATTCCACGACAAGGAGAATGTTGAGCCGATTTGCCGAAGACAGTTGAAGGATTGGGGATTGGAGTACTTTGACTTGTTCATCATGCACTTCCGTGAGTTTTACCCCTAGATTTCAAAGACATTCGCTAATCTTTTCAGCCGTTGCACTTCGATATGTCGACCCTGAAGTTCGATACCCACCAGAATGGTTCTACGACGGCAAGACCCCAACCGACATCCAGCTCTCAAACGCCACTATCCGAGAAACATGGGAAGCCATGGAACATCTCGTTGATCTAGGACTCACTCGATCGATTGGTGTCAGCAACTTCAACGTCCAGTCACTTCTCGACCTTCTTCGCTACGCCAAGATCCGCCCCGCCACTCTCCAAGTCGAGCATCATCCATACCTCGTCCAGGCACCACTCATGGCATTCGCCAAGCAACAAGGCATCACCGTTACGGCTTACAGCAGCTTCGGCGCTACAGGTTACGTCGAGATGGATCTTGCACACGCCGTCAAGACACCACCTCTCTTCCACAACCCTCTCATCAAAAAGATCGGGGAAGCTCATGGAAAGTCTGCCCCACAAGTCCTGCTCAGATGGGCCACCCAACAAGACATTGCTGTCATCCCCAAGGCGGATACTGTGCCGATGTTGCTCGAGAATCTGGATGCAAAAGGATTCGATCTGACGGAAGAGGAAATCCAGCAAATCAATGGATTAGATCAGCACTTGAGGTTCAATGATCCATGGGTGGTACGTGTCTCCAAACACTTGATTTTCAACGCTAATTTTTGCAGTACTTTGGCGCTCTTCCAATCTTCTCTTGAAGTACTAAAATCGGCGTTAAAATTGCTTCCACCCACTAGTCTACAACACAAATAATCTTTCCCTTTGACTGATTACTCTCCATCAACTCATGCGCTTGTTGAATTTCCTTCCAATCAAAAACCTTCTCAATCGGAACCTGAAACGTGCCATCCACGAACTTGGGAAGCGCGAACTCCACGAGCAAATTCCTGAGCTTATTCTGGTAGTCCAAATCCCTACTCCTCAATCTACTTCCCTCCCACCTTAGCCTCTTATTCTCAAGCAATCCAATATCTAGTCCCGCATCAAGCTTCGACCCACTCAAACTAGCCAACTGCACAATCCTCCCATCCATCGCCGCCACCTCAAAATTCTTCTGTGAGTAGTTCTTGCCGATGAAATCAACAATGACATCTACTCCATGTCCGTCCGTCATGTCCAGAATATCCTTTACCCAATCATCTTCATGGTAATTGAATCCCCTCGTCGCTCCCAGCTTTTCACAGAACTGTACTTTGTCGTCTGAGCCTGCTGTTATGAAGATGTAGTTTGCTCCTGCTGCTTTGGCAAGTTGGATTCCGGCGATTGAGACGGAGGAAGCACCAGCGTGAAAGAGGACATTATTGCCGGGACGGAAGCATCCGACGAGGTGGAGAGCTTGGGTTGCTGTTATCCAGGTCTGGGATGTTAGCTACGAAGTGATATAGACGAGTGGCTTACCTCGGGGATTCCGGCTGCGGTTGTCCAGGAGAGTTCTTTTGGTTTGTGGATGAGCATTCTAGTTGAGGAAACTAGGTATTCGGAATACGCGCCTAGCGGTCGTGAGTCTTGATTTGAGACGGTTTGGAGCCAGTACCTCCATATGCTAGTCCAAAGACTTCGTCCCCAACTTTGAAGTCTCCTGGATCGTCTCCTAGTCCCTCGATTACGCCTGAGAACTCAACGCCTAGAGTCTTCCCTGCTTGGGGTGGGACGTTGTACTCTCCCTCTCTTTGCATCAAGTCCATGTGATTCAGCCCGAAGGCATGGATTTTGATTAATGCTTGGGACGCAGCTGGTTCTGGCTTTGGTGTCTCGGGATTCATGAAGAGGTGGGAGATTGGTCCTTTGCCATCTTTGATATCTAGGAGCGTTAGAAGAGTATAATCAACAAGTGACCTTCATACCAATCGCTCTCATAATTGCAGACATCATTCACATGTAAACTATATTTGAGAGTCCTACGATTTTCGGCCTGATTTTCTTCTTTTTGTATCGCATCCTCCTAGAGTTGTTCCGTCGTACCGTCCTCATTGTGAGTCGTGGAGTAAACGACGATCCAATAAACTTTCGCGATGTTTCACGACGAGCATTATCGAAATATCTCCGTGTGTATCGCGTCATTGTTGACAACACAAACCAATCCCCAGATCTGTTTCGGCTGCAACCTGTTTAGTCAGACATGGAATTGTGCTGACTGGCTGTTGAAGTTGACGATGGTGGCTCGGAAGATGTTCCGTCCTGCAGCTCGGCTCGCTTCTCATTCGTTAGTTAAACTTCTCTTTCAGTCCAAGACTCAGAACCCCTGGTTAGAAGCGGAATTTATGCAAGATGGTTGCTAGACTCCGCTAAGCATGCTATCGTCAGAGGTGCCGGATCCGACCTCAAGGCTGAGGATCGATAACATAAAGGCACGAAAGTTCTGATCTCAGCTTCTCATACTAATTTTCAAGTTCCACTAATTTCATGTCTCTTCATCCACTCCAAACAGCCCAGATGTCACGAGTCCTCCTCACCGGAGCCAATGGGTTCATTGGATCTCATATCCTCGACCAACTCCTTGGCCACGGCTTCTCCGTCCGCGCAGTAGTCCGCTCTGAGTCAAAAGCCGCACAAGTCAAAGCAGACTTCCCCAATCATGGCTCAAAGTTGGACTTTGGCATCGTGCCTGACATTACTGCTCCCGGAGCGTTTGATGAGGTCATCAAATCTACCCCGCCTTTTGATATTGTGCTCCATTCTGCTTCACCATTTCTATATCGGGTGATTTCCGATAACAGGGAATTCCTGGGTCCTGCTATCAAGGGGACGTTAGAGGTGCTGAAGAGTGTGAAGAAGAATGCACCGAGCGTGAGGAGAGTTGTTATCACCAGTTCGTGTGCTGCGGTCGTAAGTCGCGTGTTGCTTTCTTTTCAGTTTTGGAAACTGTGCTGATCATATCCTCTTGATTCAGGTCAACTTCTCTGCCCCAATCGACGCAAGCCCAAAGAAAATCTACACGGAAGACGACTGGAACCCGACATCATGGGAAGGAGCTTTAACCGGGACCCAAAACAATGCGTATCAAGCATCGAAGAAGTTTGCTGAGAAGTCTGGTACGTCTATTTCCTCCGATCAAACGTTATTGAGTGTTCAAGAAAGGTGATGTGCTGATGATCAAGATAGCTTGGGACTTTATCCAAAACGAGAAACCGAACTTCGACCTCGTAACCCTCTGTCCACCAATGGTCTATGGACCACTTCGCCACACAGTGAAGAGCGTCAAGGAATTGAATCAGAGTAACTCGAAGATCTATGGATTCATAAATTCAAGCAAAGACGCAGATCTACCACCAAATGGAATGCATGTCTACACCGATGTTCGGGTTCGTATCCGTCCTCAGTTTCCCCCACCACTTCACTGACCAAAACAGGACCTGGCTCTCGCCCACGTAAAAGTAGCAACTCTCCTCGAAGCTTCAGGCCAGAGATTCGTGATCTGCGCTGGCCAGATTTCATCCCAGGAGATAGCCGATCTGTTGAGGAAGAATATTCCAGAGCTGTTAGAGAGAACTCCAATTGGAACCCCAGGTGGGAATCCATTACCCGCCAATGCATATGATTGCAGCAGCGAGAAAGCGAAGGAAGTGCTTGGATTGACATTCAGAAGTAAAGAGGAGACGTTCGTGGAGTTGGCAAAACAACTACTTGAGATTGAGAAGAAGGAGAAGGCTGGTTTGTGATCACATGTCTGAACTTCACTGTACCTCAACCACAAGCCTCGATTTCTTCTTCATTTCTCATTTATTATTGAATTACCGTTAAGATTACTCAGTACATCAAGCTCCCCACCCCAGGAATCTTCAAAATCCCCGCCTTCGTCAATGCCTCCGCAAGTGCAAAAATCATGCCATCACAACCCTTAGCAGCCAAAATATCAACCGTGACAGGGAGATATTCCTCTTGCAAGGTGATCGTGGAATTATACGCTGCTTGTCCGACTGGGAACACCATATCCGGGACCTCCGCAAAATTCGACACTCTCGAGATGCCGAAGCCTGTTGGTGGTGTTGGTGCACTGTTTCTCGTCAGCTTTCTCCTTTGACCCGAAAAATGAGGGACTCACCTTCGATAAGCATTCCTATAATTAGGACTCGCCGTGCTTCCAGGATACAACAAAATGGAGTCACTGCAGCTCTGCACGTTCGATGGAATCACACTCTCAGCCCACCAATCCATAAATACGGTCTTATTCTGCAACGCCTGATCCGTCGCTCCTGCCGACACATTATTCTGTCCATACGCCCACCTAATCAACGGGGCCGGATCTACGAATGGTCTCTTCCCATTATGCTGCGCTGCATAGTCTGCGTAGAAGGGCAAGGTAACCAACTTATACTGTTGCTGCGAGATGAGAACTGGGTATACAATGCCGAGATAATCATTGATACTCGCTCCTCCTGCTGCTGCGGGACCATCAGTCGACCAGAGAGTAGCGACGTCTATCGTCGTCGTGGTGGCGTTGAGGAAAGTTTGGAGCTGGCTCAAGAAGTCAAGAAGAATTGCGTTCGCTTCATTTGAGGCTGAGGTTGGAAATCCGGAGGTGAGGATCTTGGTTGGGAAGGAGGTGAAGTTACTGGAGATATTGTCTCCGTATAAAACTTTTGCTGCTTCGTGCCAGAGATATGGATCTCGGGTGAGGAATCCTGCTGTATCGAGATTGGGGGATAGAGGCATGACACCGTCGAGAGAGACGAGGCCGTGAGATGGTCGGTTGCCGAAACAGCCGTTTACTTCTGAAGGTCCTCGAATTGAGCCACCGGTGTCGGATCCAAGACCGATGTCTAGCCATTCATATG
Source organism: Acephala macrosclerotiorum (assembly GCA_014904845.1). Classification (NCBI taxonomy): domain Eukaryota; kingdom Fungi; phylum Ascomycota; class Leotiomycetes; order Helotiales; family Mollisiaceae; genus Acephala; species Acephala macrosclerotiorum. The sequence goes on along the minus strand of MU119573.1, from coordinate 7,328 downwards.
CACCGATTCCCGCTCCTGGGCCAGAAGAGGAGGAAGATGGGTCTTGGTAGCCGTCTCCGCGAATGTTGAATGGGGAATGATAATCAACCCAATCAGCGGTAGCGGTCTCACCATTGGCGAATTGGGAGGTTTTCATCTTCCCAATGATCACAGCCCCGGCATCAATCAATTTTTGCACCGCCACCGCTGAAGCATTCTTCTCGGGATAAAGCTCATAATAAGCTCTGTTCCCGCAGCTGGTTTTCACGCCCGCAATGTCATAGATGTCCTTGACCCCCAACCTCACTCTAGCAAGTGGTTTTGACGCAGTCTTGGTGTAATACAATTTCGAAGGGACGCCAATTGTGGGACTTTGAGCTCCTGGAATTGCTGCGCTGAGGACGGAGAATGAGCCGTCGGTAGTGGGGATAAGACTTTCGGTGAAAGCCCCTTGGACGTCGGAGTAGAGGCGGTAGGCTTGATATACCTCCCCAGTGGAGGCAGACATAAAATACGGGCCCGCAGGAATCTCAGTCCTCCAACCTGTGATGTTGTAGCCTTGTGCTTGAACTGAGGATTTATATGCTCTCGAAGGCATGAAGAGTTTTGTTCCATACTGCGTTAGCGCAGCGCCAAGAGGGTATGTGACTGTTGCTGCGGAGGAGCCTGAGTGCTTGAGGTAGATCGCTTTGAGGTTCGAAATCAGCTTGGATTCAGATAGAGAGGGGAGAGGAGAAAGGAAGGGAGAGATGAACCCTGGAGAAACCCAGTATTGAAAACATCATCTGAAGCAGTGTAATTCCCAACAATGGATCTGAAGACCGAAGTGGTGAAGGAGGAGGTGGTATCTTCGATGATAGTTAACGGTATCAAATCAACGCCTGTTGTGGACGCTGAATACAGCATATCCGTTGTTGCAGAGATGATCGAGACGGGGTTTGGAGCTGCATAGTAACTGATGCCGTTTACTACTAGGGTTTGGCCGGAGGAGGAAATGGTGGCAGCGGCAGTGGTGGCGAGAACTAGGGCGCAGAAGGCGCGAGTGATTGACGGCATCTTGACTTGGAATTGCAATCAATAGGCAATGAACAGCCCCGCGAAGAACAACACCGCGAAGAAGGACGAGGATAGAGAAAGAAAGGAATACAGCAAGGAAAAGCCCCAGAATATAAAAGGCCCCATCCACCCACTTTCGAGCTCCCCAAGCTTGGTAAGAAGAGCAGAGCTACCCTAGGTACTGAGCTATTGACTGTTCCTGCATATTCTCCAGCCAGGAAGATAAGGATTCCTTGTTATTATCAACACGAGAGAGGTGGTTGAGCCCCGCGCATACGGATGCGTGCTTGAATCGAATCGTGGGGTATTTTGCCTGTTTATTTCAACATCTCCATCCTCGCCATAATTCTCTATCACACTTCGTTACAACGAACCTCAGGTCTTTGAATTGTGAAACAAGAGACATCTCTGATCGCAGGAAACAAAAAATTTACGATGATCTGGGATATAACTTCAAAAGTGGGAAAGATCAAACTTGGCGTACTCGCGCAAGCGATTCGGTACAGCGTATTAAATAATTAAATTAACTATTTTTAATCTAAATTTAATCAAAAGAAATATAGTATTACTTTAATTCTAATTTAATTTAATCAAATTAATTTAAATTATAATTAATTAATATAATTAATACGTAATTATATTCGATTTTCGTTTAAAAAAACGAATAAAACTTTAAATTAAAATTCGACCAATCGAAAATTACGAAACTAAAACAAAACTAATATCGCGTACGCTATAATCGAGTTATAAGCGAAATATTAATTTTTAAATTAAATTTTTTTTTTTTTTTCGAATTTTTTTATTTTATTATTTTATTATAAATTAAATAAATTATATAAAATTTTAATTTTTTTAATTTTTAATATTTTAAAATTAAAAAATTAATTATTTAAATTATTTAAAATATATATTTTTTATTTTAAAAAAAATTAATATTAATTAAAATTATAAAAATTTTAATATTAAATTTTTATATATAAATATATTTTTATTTCGTTTTTCAATTAAATAATATTTAATATAATTTATATTTTATAAATATATATATATTTTATATTTATTATATTTATTTTATATTCGATTAAAAATAATTATTATTTTAAATTTAATAATTTAAATTTAAAATTAAAATTTTTTAATTTAAATATTTTATAAATATATAAAATTAAAATAATTTTTATTAATATAAAAGTTTTTTTTATTTAAAAAAACTTTTTTTTAAAATTAAATAAATTAATAAAAATTTTAAATAAATTTATTTTATAAGAAATTAATAATTAAATAATTAATTAAAATATATATTTTAAAATTATATTATAAATTATTTTAATAATAATTTTATAAATATATTAATATTTATATATTTTAATATTAAATATAATATTTATTAATTTAATTTAATTACATAAATTATTAATATTATTCGATTATAAAATAATAAAATTATTTATAAAAAAATATTAAAAATTTAAATTTTATTTATAATTAATTTTATATTTTATTACGTATTAATAATAAATATTTAATTATAATTTATTTATTATTATTAAAATAATTTTTTGAATATTTTATAAAATTTAAAAAAGAAAAAAATATATATATATATTTTAAAATTTTTCGAATATAATACGAAATTTAATAATTATTTTATAAAAATCGTATTATAATATTTATTAAATTTAATTTATTATAATAAAACGTTTTTCGTAAATAAAATAAATTTTAATTAAAATATAATTTTTATTATAAAAAAAATTAAAATTAAAAAATAAAAAATTAATTATTTTTCGATTTTATATAATATATATATTTATATTTTTTAATATTATTAATTTTTAATAAAAGATTAAAATTAAATTAATAATATTAATAAAACGTAAATATATATTATTAAATAATTCATATAAAAATATTAAAAATTTCGATAATAATTTATTAAATATAATAAACTTTTTAAAATTTTATAAAATTTTTATTTATTTATTTATTTATTTATTTATTTATTTATTTATTTATTTATTTATTTATTTATTTATTTATTTATTTATTTATTTATTTATTTATTTATTTATTTATTTACGTAATTATATATTATTATTATTCGTATTAAAATTTTATAAAATAAATCAATTAAACGATTTAAATTATTTAATTATAATAAATTAATAAAATAATAAATTTTCAAATATTATTTATATATAAAAATATTAAAAAATTAATATTAAAATACGATTATTAAATTATCGTAAATAAAAATATTAAAAATTATTTTAATCGAATATTTAATTATTTATATTATAATAATTATCGATTAAAATTTTAAAATAAAAACATTATTAAAATACGTTTAATTAATTTTATAAAAATTAAAAAATATTAAAATTTTTATAAATAAAATAATTTAATAATATCGATTTAATTTTTTAAATATTATTATAATATTAATAATAATTTGTTATTGTTATTAATATTAAATTTAATTTTACAATTTTTATTAATATTACAAAAAATTAAATTAAAAAAATTAAAAAAAAAAATTAATAATTTATAATTAAAAATTAATTAAATTATAATTTAATTCGTATAAATTATATAAAATATAAAAATTAATTTATAAAATTTTAATATTTAATATTAATTTTATTATTATTTTAATAAAAGTTTATCACGAAAAATTTATTTAATATATTTATTTAAATATTTAAAATTTATATTTTAAAATAAATATTAAATTAAAAAAAATATTATAACGCGTTTTTAATTATATTTATACATAATTTTTATTATTAAAAATTTATTAAAAAAACTTTTTTTTAATAAAATAATTAAAATTATAAAATTAAATTTTAAAATCGAATATTTAATTAATAAAATATTATTATATTTATTATAATTTAAACGTAAAATTTAAATAAAACGATTTTTAAATATTTTTAAATATTATATTAAAAATTAATTTAAAAACAATTTAATTTATATTTAAATATACGTATAAAAATTATTATATAAAATAAATTTTATTATATTTATTAAAACGTATTAAAATATTATTAAATATTTTTTTTAATTATTAATAAATTTTTAAATCGCGTATAAAAACGTTTATAACGCGATTTTATTTTAAATAAATTTTTTTTTTTTTTAAAATTTTTATAATTGAAAAAAAAATTTATAAAATATAATTAAATTATATTTTATAAATCGTAAATATTTTAATAAAAATATTTAATATAACGATTAAATTAATTATAAAAAATTAATAATATATTAAAATAAAAAAGTATTTCGTTTATAAAAATTCAAATTATTAAAATATTTATTATATATTAAAAATATATATATATATATATATATAACGTTTTTAAAAAATTAAAATCGTTTAATAAAAATAAAATAATTAAATTTATAATTAAATTTAAAAAATTAAATTTTAAAATTATTAAAAAATGTAAATAATTTATTATATAATATTAAATATTATAATATAATTGAAATCTTTTTATATATTTATTAATATAAAAACGTATTTAATAAATTATTACGTATTAAACGTTTTTATAAATATTATAATTAATATTAAAATCGTTTAACGATTTATTATTAACGAAAATTAATATTTAATTTTTTAATAAATTTAAAATATTAAATTTAAAATTAAAAGAAATAATAATTAAATTTAAAATCAATAAAATTTTATTTTTTAAAATTATTAATATTAATATATTAATTAAACGTATTACGTTTTATATAATTTTAAAAAATTTTTTTTTTTTAAAAAAATATAAATAAATTACGAATTAAATTTAATAATTTTAATAATATATTTATTTAAAATAAATAACGTATATTTATTATTAAAATATTTATTAATTATTAAATTCGCGCGAATATTAAAACGTAAAAAATATTTTATAAATTTTAAAAATTAAAAAAATAAATTTTTTTTATTAATAATATTAAATAAATAATAAATTTTTTATTAATATATCGATGAAAAAAATATAAAACGTTTTTTAAACGTATTAAATTAATATTTATTTTAAATTATTAATATTTATTAAAATATATATATAATATATTATTTTAAAAAAAATTGAATTTATAAAAATATTTTTTTTTTTTCAATAATAATTAAAATAATTAATAATATTATTTTTAAATATTATAATAAAATACGTTTATAATATTAATTATTATTAAAATTAAAATAATAAAAAATATAATAATTATAATTTAAAAATATTATATTATTTATTAAATTAATAATAAATAAAAAATATATTAATTATAATTATTAAATAAATTAAAGAAATTTATAATATTATAATAAAATTATTTTATTAAAAATTTAAATAATTTAAAAAATAATTAAAAAACTTTTTATTAAAAAAATATATATTTAATTTATTTTATTCAATTAAAAATTTTTTATATATTTTAAAAAAAAAATTTATTTATTTTAAATTATAATAAATTTTTTTTTTTATATTTTCGATTTTAATAAATATATTTATATAATAATTTTTAAAATTTATTTAATTAAAGAAAAATTAAAAATAAATAATTATTTATAAATTTTTATATAAAAAAAAATTAATAAATAAAATTAAAAATATAAAAATAATAATTTTATATAAAAAATTTCATTTTATAATTTAAATATTTAATAATAAAAATAAAAAATAATATTAATTTAATTTTTTATTATTTAATATATTAATTAACAAATTATTATTATTTTATTTTTATTTTTTAAATTTAAAATAAATTAATTTTTATTTAAAAATATTATTTAAATATATATATAATTAATAATTTTATTAATATGTATTTTTTGATTAAATTTTCGAAAAAAAATATTAAATAAATTTTTATTAAATATCGTTTTTAAAATAATTAAATTTTTTTATAAAATTTTAAAAATGAAAATATATTAATATAAAACGTATAACGTTTATTATAAAAATAAAATTTTAATAAAATTTTTATTATTTGATTTTTATTTATTTATAATAAAAAATAAATATATTTTATTTAAAATAATTAATATATAAATTAATAATATATTTATTTTAAAAAATTAAATTTTTATAAAATTAAAAATTTTTAAATTATAAAAAATAAAATAAACGTTTAAATTTAATTAATTTAAAATTAAATTTTTATAAATAAACGTATTTCGAATAACGCGTTTAAAAAATATATATAATATATTGATAATAATTTAATATTAACAAATTTAAAAAAAAAAATTATTATATTAAATAAATAATTTTAATTATAAATTTTAATTTTTTTATTTAAATTTATATTTAATAAAATTTTCGTTTTTATAAACGATTTATAAAATAAATTATTTTATTAAAATTTTATTAAATATAAAAAAATTATTTATATAATTTTAATTTTTATAATTATTTATATTAATTTTTTTTAAAAATTTAATAAATTATTAAAAATAATAATTTAATATTAATAAATTATTTAAATTATATTAAGATTTTTTTTTATTATTAATTAATTATTAATAGTATTAACGGTTTACTAATAATATATATTATATAATAATTGTATATTTAAATTTTTAGCGTTCAATTAATAATCGATTAATAAATAAATTCGATTTATAAAAATATTAAAATTCTCGATTATATGTAATATTTATATAATTATATTTAATTAATTGAATTACTTAATCGAATCGTTTAATTTTTAAATATTTTATTTTAAACTCTCAATATCGATTAATTGTAATATTGTAAAAAAGTAATAAAATACAAAGTAAAAAAATTTAATCGTAAATCAATTCGTTTTAATCAGTAAATTAAATTCATTCGAAGTAATTCGTAATTCGTAAATTAATCAATTAATCAATTAAAATAAAAATAAAAAAAATTATTAATTAATTTATAATAAGTGAAAACTCTTTATATACTAAAAAATACGTAATTAGTATTATTTTCGAAATTAATTATTTTACAAAAATTTTTAAAAAAAGAGTATATAATTTTATTATAATCGTTCTCTTATATAACGAGTTCGTTTTGAGTCTCGAAAAAAAAAATAAAAAAAAAAAAAAAATTTAATTTAAACAAAGAATTCAAAGTTTAAAATTTTTCAAATTATTGTTATTTTTCTTTAAAAATCTAATAATTTTTTTAATATTTCTATTAGCGTTAAACTTTTTTGTAATTTATTTTCTTTTTTTTTTTAAAATTTAATAAAAAAAAAAAGTAAACGAATTTTAAATTCAAATTTATTATTAAAAATAATTAAATATTTTTAATTATTTT
>MU119572.1:4884-35193 GCA_014904845.1 Acephala macrosclerotiorum | reverse complement strand
ATATTTTTAATTTATTATATTTCGTTTTTTTTAATAAATTTTTATTAATTCGTAATTAAAAATAATTATTAATTAATATTAATATTATATTAAAAGTATTATATTTTTAATAAATAATTTAAACGTATATAAAACTTTTTTTAAATTTTAATATACGTATTTATTTATAATTAATTAATTATATACGATTTCGAATCGTACGTAAATATTATATAATATTTGTTTCGATATATACGAATAATATAAAACGTAATTAAAAAGTATTAAATTAATACGTATTTAAAATTATTAAAATTTTTAATTTATAACGTTAAAAAAAAAATTATATTCGTAGAATTTAAATAATAAATAAAAATCGTAATAATAAAAATAAATATTTTTTTAATTAAAACATATAATTTAATTAAAAAAAATAAAACGATATTATATTTTATTATAACGAATTTATATAATTATATCGAAAAAAATAATAAAGTATATTATAAAAAAATAAATATTATAAATAATAATAAAAATTTATAATAATTTAATAAAATCGAACTAATTTATATTTATTTTATTAATATTTAAAATATATTTTAAAATTTTCAATATAAATATTATTCGTAAATTAATAAATTAATAATATATAAATTATTAAAAATTATAAATAAAAAATATATTATATAATTATTTTACATATTAATAAATTTTAAATTAATTATAATTAAATTATATTTTTGAAAATTATAAATTAAAAAAACGATAAAAAAATAATTTACGAGAATTATATAAAAAAACGAAAAATTAAAAACGATAAAAATAATATAAAAAACAAAAATTAAAAAAATAACAATAATAATTATTTAATTTAAATATTATAATCGATTGAAAAATGCGAAAAATAAATTTAAATTTACGATTTATTTCGAATAAAAATATATTAATTTTACGAATATCGATAATAATAATAACGATTTTATAAATAATAAAAATTTCAATTAATATTATATAAAAAGAAATTATAATCGATATAATTTATATAACGAGTAAAAAAAAAACGAATATAAAACTCGTAATTAAATTATTAAAAAAAAATATATATTATTATATTTAAAATTTTTTTAAAAATTTTATAATAAAAAAAATAAAAAAAATAATTTACTAAAAACGTTTTTAAATTTATATAATACGATTTAATTATATATAAAAATATTTCGATTTTTAAATTTAAATTAATATACGAAATTAAAAATAAAATAATAAACGAATTATACGAAAAAACGAAAATCGTAATTTAAATTTTTAATAATAAATTAAAAAAATTTATTTTTATTAAATTTTTATTATTTAACGAATAAATTAAAAAATAATTTTAATTTTATAATATAATTATAAAATATTATATAAATATATATATAATTATAAATTTCAATTTAACGAATAATTTTTATTTTTTAATTAAAAAAATATTCGAAATCGTCGATATATAAATAAATAATATATTAAAATTATTAATATTATAATTTACAAATTTAAAAAAAAAAATTAAAAAAAATTAAATTATAAATAAAAAATATTTAATATTTAATAATAAAATTATATAATTATTAAAAAAAAAAAATACAATTTAAATTAAAAAATTAAAATAAAAAAATTAAATCTATTAATTTAAAAATTAAAAATAACGAATATATAAAATATATATTACGTTTATTTATTAATTAAAAACTGTTTTTAATTTATTAATTACTACGTAATATTAAATTTCAATCGAAAAAAACGAAAATATTTTAAATAAAAAATTAAAATAATAATAAAATAATTTATTACGCGATATTTAATATATTTCGATAAATTTAAAAATAATTAAAATATTCGTATTTATAAATAATTCGCATATTAATAATATCGATTTAAATTCGTAAATTAAATATATAATTATAATAATTAATAAAATTTAAATAAAAAACAATTTTAAAATAAAAAATAATTTAATATATTAAAATTTTACAAAATATAAAAAAATTATTAAAAACGTTTTAATATTTAAAATTTACGAAATAATTAATAAAATAAATATAATAATTATAATAATTTTAATTATTAATATAATCGTAAAATAATTTAATTTATTTAATATTTTTATTATTATTTATACGAATTTGTAATTTTTATACGATTATTTAATAAAATTAAAAATAACGAATAAAAAACGTTTTATAATTAATATTATAATTTTAAAATAATCGTACGAATATAAAAAATTATAAAAAATATAATAAATATATAAAAATAATAATTCGATAAACGTTATAATAAAATTTAATTTAAATAAAATTTTATAAAAATTTATTAATATAAATAATTTTATAATTAAAATAAATAAAAATAAAATTTAAAATAAAAATAAAAATTTATTTATTTTATTTATTTTATTTATTTTATTTATTTTATTTATTTTATTTATTTTATTTATTTTATTTATTTTATTTATTTTATTTATTTTATTTATTTTATTTATTTTATTTATTTTATTTATTTTATTTATTTTATTTATTTTATTTATTTTATTTATTTTATTTATTTTATTTATTTTATTATAATAAATTAATTTTAATAAATTTCGATTTTATTAATTAATTTTTAAATCGATTAAAATATTATATTATAAAAACTCGATCGCGTTTAAAATACATTAAATTATTAATATTTTTAATAATTATATAACGCGATTAATATTACAAATAAAAATTTATTAATTATATAAAATACGATTTTTTAAAATATAATATAAATAAAAAGAATTTATAATTTGTATTTAAAATAATTATTTTTTTAATTTCGATTATTAATTTATATATTAATTAATATTTTTTCAATTTTTTTATAAATATATAAATAATTAAAAATTAAAACGATATAATTTATAATATTTTTTTTATTACGATTAAAATATTATTAAATTAAATTTTATATTAATTTTACGAAAAAAAAAAATTTAATTAAAATAAAAATTGAAATATATATAAAAAAAAAAAATTAAATATAATACGAAATATTAAAATTAAAAAATATTTTTTATTTTAAAATCGAATTTTTTTTTAAAAAAATTATTTAATTAGTATTATACGAAATTATTATAATTTTACGAAAAGTTTATAATATAATCGATATAATTACGAGATTTTATATTTTATTTTTTTTAAAAAAACGATTATTTTTTATAATCGTTTTATAAATATTAAATTTTTAAATTATAAAATTATTTATTAAATTTACGATTAAATAAAAATTTACACTAAAAAATAAATTGGATTTTTATTAGAAAAATATAAATTATTAATATCGAAATATATATATATATATTTATTACGTATTTTAATTAAAAAAAATTAATATAAAAATTAAAAATATATTAATATTTTTAATTTTAAATTTAATTTTTTATATTCAATACGTAAAAACTACGATTATTAAACGTAATATATTAATATACTCGAGTATTTTATTTAATTTAATTAAATACATATATTAAAAATTTTTAATAATTTAAATTTTAACAAATTTTAATAACGTATTAATATATTTATTAATGATAAGTTTTTTAATTACGTAGTAGATATAATTAATAAAATTATAATATAAAATTTAAAAACGTTTTTTTTTATTATAATAATTTAAAATTAAATTAATAAAATAAAATAATTATATTATATATTTAATATTTTAATACGTTATATTTTAAATTTAAAAGCGATCGAATATAGTATTATAAATATTTAATTTTTTAAAGTTAATTTTAAATGTTAATAATTTTTTAAAAGTTCGTAGTGAGTATAGTATAAGTGCGGGCCTCGGTAGACCACACAGCACACGTTCAGTCCGCAAAACAAAAGGAGATCAGGTAGTCATCTCGAGCTTTCATTTTGATTTATAATTGCGCTTGTATCAATCTCTCCCTCTTCTCGCCACTCTCAAAGTACTTCGATCCCTGCTCATAAACATCCATCAGCACATTATAATTCATAATCCATTTCATTCTCTCCCTCAATGCCTCGGGGTTGAATTCCTGCGAAGTCCCCTCTAGCACATCCGCGCTTACCAACTTCCCTACTTCAGCGCTCGTCTTTGTCACTTTGTCTGTCCTTGGCTTGCGGATGCTTTGGTAAAACGAGAATGCGTCTTCGAGATTGTCTCCTTTCCAACTCTTCAGGATGGTGGTGAGTGCTACGCCGGACTCGATGGCCATACAAGTTCCTTGTCCTGCGAGCTTGTTAGCCACCATCCCATGATCTGGCCTCATCTGTTGATTAAATTACCTTGATGAGGCAATGTCGAATGCGCCGAATCCCCAAGCAGTATGATCCCCGAGCCAACCTCCATCTTGAACCTGATACCACTTCAGAATCGGATCCCTCACAAAAAGTGCCTGCTTCAAAATCAAACCTTTATCAGAACCCCTCTCAGCATTCAACCTTAAACCCTCAATAATCTCTTACACAGTCGGAGCCCATCCTTCAACATGTTCTGCTAGCTTGTCCACGGGCGCCTTCGCCATCCAGCTTTCTGATACCCAGTCTTCGAGCAGCTCTGTCATAAAGCCAATGACTCCTACGCGAGCAGTCTTCGAACCTTCATTTCCGATTGGAAGGGTCAAATATGGCGTTGCTTTCCTCTGTATACAACTGTTTTCCGAAGTTCCTTGGCTGCGGTGGGGGAGAGATCTGAGTATTCGACGTAGCCGCGATATACCATCTGTCCTGAGTAGTTCGGGTGGTCTGCAAAGCCAAGATGAGCTCGAACTTGTGATTTGATCCCATCACAGCCGATTATCATATCTGCCGCTGCTGTTGTCCCATCTTGAAAGGAGATATAGTATTCCTTGTTCGCAACATCCCATTCGATTCCTGTCAATCGTTTGCCAGTGTTCAGAATTGAGTATGGAACTCGTTCTTTCATGACCTCCAGGAGATGAGCTCGATGGATCTGTCGACTTGAGGGATTGCCGAACTCGTCAATCTGTCCAAAAACCTCGCCTGTTTGGAAGTTTCGGTACTCCATGTAGCATGGCGGTTCGTGAGACGACTTCTATCGCATGGCTTCCTTCAAGCCATACGCGTCAAGCATGATGTTCGCATTTTTCGTTATGTTAAGTCCGGCTCCGACTTCTGTGAATTCCGGCGCCTGCTCATACAACTCGACGTTCTCTAAGCCAGCGTAGAGGGCAGCATTCACGAATGCCATGCCACCAAAGCCGCAACCGATCACTGCGATTCTCTTGCTGCCAAATCCCATCTCGTCAATCGTTCCGATGTTTCCAATATCTTCAATGCTATTCAATCGTACTTATTAGCTCAGTCTTGAGATTCATCAGGCCATCCATATCAGCAATGCTTCGGTAAGGCTGCTTGAGCGGCGTAGTTCAATGGTCGTCCCTGCATGCCCCGCCAGCGCTGATGTCCGCAGACTTCCTACCCCGCCTTTGGAGAAGATAGCAGAGCAGGCCCACAGGGTCATATCAAGTCAGTATCGGTAATACGCTAATATCTCTTGACTCAGTCGCGTCGCGATCTCAAGCCATGCCCCGCCTAGCGAGCTCTGGAAGCAGCTTCTCGGACATCTTCCTGTACATGCCCTGCATGCCTCTCATGCCTTCCCAAGTGGTGGTGCACCATGTCAGGAGTGCTAGACAGGCATTTGATATCCTCCAGATATCAGAGAAGTCCATTGGCTGGGGTATGCGCTCAAGGTTGCCTTGAGTGAGAGGTCCTAAGATTTGGACTCGTCCCTCGATCGAGAGCTGAGCGTATGCCATGATGGTCGTGCCTGCCAAATAGATGTAATGAGCACTCATGATTGTCATTGGATAGATTCCAGGAGCAGTGTCATCTGGGGCTCTGATTATTTTCTGATAAGTCCGAATGAGTTGGCAAGCCGAACGATAACTTTCCGAGGCGGTGAATGGGATATCGAGAACGTCTGCTGATTGAGATAGAACTCTGAGAAGCAGAGGTTGAAATTGAAAGACAATCGTCGAGTGGAAAGCCACGTTACAAGTCGATGTACCAACTCCTGCGAGCGTATCATTGGTGTCGTTCATCTGAATGTCTTCGTGCCATGACAAGAGACTGAAGTATCGCTCAACAAACCATTCCAAATCATGGTGGGGTGGATCTGTTGGAAGATATATTTCACGATATATCTCTGAACGGAGATATACGAGTCGATAGTGGTGAGCTGCTGAGAATACTTGGACGGAAGCTTGATCTGTTGGGGAGCCTGTTGCTAGAATCCCGGGGTATTCTGTTGTAATTATTTGCTCAGGCTAATCTGAGGGCCCGCCGAAGATTTGTCATACGATGCGTTCGATGGTGTACAAGCTCCAGAAAGTACTTCTTTGTAATGCCATATCTCGGCTCGATTCTTGGTCCAGTGGGAGCTCGGTGTGGTAGCCCAGTTCGACACTCAAACGGCAAGCATAGTCGAGGAGCTTCCAGATATCCCCTCTCCTCGGGTGAAAGAGGCAGTACAGAATCAAGAGAAGAAGCGCTTGCAGCGACTCTCCGGATACCTCGGATGTGACTGCTTCGACATATTTTAACCCTTTCGCATAGAAGTCGTCATCGACAGCTACTAGATGAGGTTTATGTCGTGATTTGTTAGCGCATGCAACACCACACATCATTGCGATGCGAAAGAATTGATAGGCAGCTTTGCCAGACAACCTGCTTTTCGATTCTGGCCTCTGGTTTTGGTCACTGAGGTACATTTCTAGATCTGACTGTATCATTGATTCGTCGATAAAGGGTATAGCGTGTTCATGGTGGAGGTGTAGTGTCCGATGAGGGTGGAGAGCATTTCCTTTGTCGGCATACTGATGCGAGTGGCAACCATTGCACCTGAATCGTTAATTCCTTCCTCCATCATACCAAGATTTGAAAAACGTTCGGGATCCCCGAATTGAGTAGGATCATCGAAGACCTGAGTCGCGAGCTGAACGGTGAGGACGAAGACTGAACTGGAACCGGAGAAACGGAACGTTCGATCTGACGTCGTGGAGAGCATGAAATGATCATCATAATTTATTGAGCTTCTTCTTGAACCATCGAATGGAGATATTGGCTCTTGGATACTCTTCTCAGGACTCCTGTCGACATGTGGTAGAGTGGTCTTTGGATCTTTGGTTGACTTGAGTTCTTGAGCTCGTTTCAGAAGAGAGAGAACGTAGCTGAGATTCCGTTAGCGTGAGCTTAAGAACAGTCATACGAGCTGTCAAACAAACCTTCGAGGTAACACCTGCTGTAAAGAATGATCGTAGAAAGAGCATTTGACGCCAGCTTTGAGACAGAGTTTGTACGAAGGCAGGCGCGTATCACATTTTCGGCGAAGCCTCTTGCATCTTTGGCAACTCGGAAGGAGCTGAATGGCAGCTCTTAGCTTGTTATCTAATTCCAGGCTCGCAGCCAGATCTAGAGGCGACGCAGATGCAGTCGTTTGAGACGCTTGTTCGCTGCCAATGGTGAGATATTGGACACAGCATTGCGTGGTTAGGAAGGCTACTTACCCCACTTGAAGCCCGTCCATGTTGCGTTGACTATCGCTATGCCTGAAGGTCAACGAGCATGTTGCTGTATTTACGATTGGAGGTAGTTACTCTAGTTGCGAAAAGTGAGAGTTGCTTGATGATTGTTGTAATTGTGAGATGGATGGAGCTGATGGAAGAGATTAAGAGGAAGGATATTGTGGGGTAGCATGCGTTCTGACGTGTGGGGTTGGCGCTATCTTGCCCTGTGATCCCAGGGTTTAACTCACTAAAATCTAGGGCCATCGCCTGGCGCAAGCTCATTGAAAGGTTAACAGGGTCTAAATATAGCCATTATGTGTAGAATTTGTCTGTTCAAGCACATTATGAATTCTCGATGTGGAAATTATCCAACACATATTCATACAGTAGCACAATCCATTTCATCTCGCCCAAGACTGGCCAGATGTCACGAAGTGAGAGTCTCCTAGAGGCAATGTCCCATGGCCTACAGGTGAGCTATAATCAAAGCCGTTGTCCCAATCCATCAGATTGTTTGGTAGGTCTTCATCCCAGTTAAACATGGCAGCATCAAAGCCTTGGAATGATTCATCCAACGTTACCTTCGCATTACCGAACCGCAATTTCTCAAGATGCGCGGGACCTGGATAGATCAGTCTTGCCAGTTCAGCGTCCTGTGCAGGACCGAAGGATTTAGATGGCGACGAGTTCTTAGTGAACACCGAATCAAGCAATGGTCCAAGAAGTCGCTCATACGTCCCGGCATATTTGGAGATTTCAGACCAACCTTGAGAGGACAGCGTTAGAAGGTTCATCGTGAAGCGCTTCGTCATCTGAAAGATCTCCCCGGCATTCCACCGCTCACAAATAGCTCCATACCCATATCTTAGACAGAACAATGCTACCATTTCAGACGAGAACGTATTGTGAGCAGCCAACCAAGGGCGTCGAAAGAAACCCGACTTGATGTGTTGCTGATATATGTGCGCTGAACCACAAGCGGCCTCAAAAGCTATCATCAAGCTCTTCTGTGAAGGAAATGGCATTCGAGGCGACGGTCTGTAGAGGTTCGTAAGGCCTTGAGAGAAAGCGAGTTCGGACCAAACGGGGTCTTCGTCTGGAGGTAGGACCTCGTACCAGTCCCGCAAACTTTGATCAGTGGCGGCTAGCCAATCATCCCATGTTTGTCCTTCGTCTAGCTGCTTTCCTTGAAAGTGAACTTCGATGATGTTTGGTTGCAGTTTTGAAAACTGGATCTGTCGAAGGGCGAGTGCTTTCGCTGGGTCTGCTCGAGGCTCCCATCTGCGTGAGAGGGAGTGCCGGGAACAGGGTATTGATCGTTGGATCTGGAATCGACAACGGTCGTTGTAATGCGGAGCAAATAGACCGATCCATACAATAAGCTACCCAGAAGACTTGTCTTCTCATATCTATTGTCAAACTGTCGAGCCCAAGATCCTTGGACACCTCGCGATGAAGACCTAGATCCAGACAAGACCTCATCACGACACCACTCAGAACCCAAACATTGGCGTACTTAGGATTGATGAGTGCATACTGGAGGATGAGTAGCGTTGACTGAACCTCGGCTAGGTCATTGGGGAATGGCGCTTTGCTGGACAAATGCTGCACGCCCTCTGAGAATAGAGATCCAGACAATGCCATACATCGTGCTTCATGACCACTTTTAGCGCTGCCGAGCATAGCCGAAATGGCGAGTATAAGATAGGTGATCAAGAAGTCGTAGTCTGGTCGGACTGACAGACATGAATGCCCGATTTGCTGAGCTGGCAGTTTTTGTATGGCGTGTTCGACATGTCGCCATATGGTAGGTTCGTGCAAGAACGGATAGATCGGAAGGACTCGTTGAACGTACTTCTTGACAAGACTGTTGACGACATGTCTCGGAAGTTGGACAAGTATCAAAGCATCGACGTAGTCTTGATCTTCGTGTTTGGAGGAGACAGAAACTTGGGCTGGTATTACTTCTGGAAACGTTGGTGATGATGGTGTATACGAAGGTGTAAGACCCATTCGAACAGAAGACAGCATATCAGTCAGACATGTCCCTGCTGGCATCGTTGCACCGATCATGCTCTGAAGCTCGACACTGCCGACGAGGGCTCTTCTCATAGCACCTTTGCCCACATTCAGAAAACATTGTTCGCCTGGCTGCACATCTGGCAAAGTTCGTCTTCGTCCATGCTCGAAATCCAGCTGCGTCTCAGGCAATGGCGAAGAGTTTTGAGCAACATATTTGCCTGAGCTAGCGTCATTCAAATCTTTCTCTAGACTCGCGATCTCATGTTCAAGAAAGTGCACTACACTTCTTGGAATCTCTGTCTCGCCTCGAGGATTGAAGGCGGTACAAGCCGATCCAGCAGCCTGGCATCGTGAACAAGCCGGCACGAGTTTATCACACTGCGCCGCGTTAGAACACTTCTCAATTCTGGCAAGGATTGGGGCCTACCTTGATCTTCCTCCGTCGACATCTGGCGCAAGAAAGCACAGTTCTCAAACACTCCGCCTCGTTGGCGGACATCTGCTGTCATCGAAGCTTCGGCCCTCTTGGTTTCGACCGCCGAAATGTTGGTGAGAAGTAGGGGAACAGCACCGTCATATTCTCTGACACATAGCTTGCAACCTCTAAGATGGAGCGCGTACCAGATTTGGTGGTCGAAGCGGGGCGCAAGCAAAGGTGGGATTGTGTCGCCGCTGATGTCCGTTTCTTATCGTACGCGAAAGGGACCATCCTGGCCGTCGGTCAGATAACGCGAAACTGGTCACTTCGTAATGTCAATTCTGGCGTACCTATACCAAGCTGTATGAGAAGATTAAATTGAAGCAGTATTTTTCGAAGGCCGAAATTTGCGAAGATGTTTGTTTCGACTTTGACTCTGGAGTATTCGGCTCTGAAAATTAATCCTGCAACGATCAACGATACCATCCACGAGTCTTGCGAATGGGGAAAGTGAGTAAATAATGTCAAAATGCTATGGAAAGGATTTTGGAGTGACCTTTCCAGCACACCAGATGGAGGCATGAATCGCCTCACCGCGAACGACGACGACAAGAAAGTCCGAGACTGGTTCATCGCGAAGACTAAAGAGTACGGATGCACCCACAAGATCGACGCTATCGGCAATATCTTCGCAGTTCGACCTGGGCAGAACAACTCCCTCCCTCCCATAGCAATAGGCTCCCATCTTGACACTCAGCCGACCGGAGGAAAATACGACGGGATCTTAGGAGTTGTTTGCGGAATCGAGGTACTGAAGGTCCTCCACGAAAATAAAATCACAACATATGCGCCAATCGCGGTGATAGACTGGACGAATGAAGAGGGTGCGCGGTTCCCACCCTGTATGTTGGGTTCCGGCGTTTGGGCAGAGCACTTCACTGCAGAATTTGGTCATACTCGTGTCGACCTCGCAGGTATAGCTCTCGGAGATGAGCTCAAAAGAATAGGTTACGTCGGCCCTGAGGCCGCGAGCTTTAGAACGAATCCTATCCTCGCACACTTCGAAGTTCATATCGAGCAAGGACCCATCCTAGACATAGCTGAGATGCCAGTGGGAGTGGTGCGCGGTGTTCAGTCGATGAAGTGGTACAATCTAAAAGTTACTGGAAGGGAAGCCCACACCGGATCAACGCCAATGGACAGGAGAAGCGACGCTTTGCTCGGTGCTGCGAAGATGATTGTAGAGGCAAATCGCATTGCTACCACAGGAGATCTTGCTGCTCGTGGTGCTCGTGCTACGATTGCTGTGATCAATTCCAGCCCACAAAGCATCAATACCATCGCAGGAGACGTTCAGATGAACTTGGATGTCCGATCGCCATTCGACGAGGATGTGGCCGAAATTGAACGACAATGCAGAGGAAGCTTCTCCAAGATCTGCGAGGAACATGGACTTCAGATAATTTTCGAAACAATCTGGACATCGCCCGCGGTCAACTTTAACGAGGTAATGAAGCAATGCGTAAGATCATCTGCGTTGGAGCTTGGATGCAGCATGGAGCTGACAAGTGGTGCCGGACATGATTCGTAGGAACTTGCCCCTATTGTCCTTGAGAAGGACTGACTTGGAAATACTAGAGTTTATACTTCGAAGCATGTTCCCACTGCTATGATCTTTGTTCGATGCAGAGATGGCGTTAGCCATAATCCTGCAGAGTACACGAGGCCCGAGGATTGTGCCGCTGGAGCGCAAGTGTTGCTTGGGGCGTATCTGCGTTACGATAACTATGTCCGTGAGCAGTATACCACCAAAGTTGCCGATGTTGCCAAAGAGAAGGCAGCCATTGTCAAACAAGTTGAGGTCCAAGCATGAGAGAAGTCTAGGTGACGAGAGAAAGATGAGAGTATGATGTGGATGATTGAAGGATGAAGCTGTATATAGTCCATTTGAATGCCAAATTGTCGATAGCAACCTAAGACATTCAGACCATATTCACTGGTGAACCTGCGACAAAGCCCTCAATATTGCTCTTGATAGTCCTTTTCAAGTTTTCAATACTCGAATCGGCGTACCAAGCAACATGAGGTGATAAAGTCAAGTTGGGAACATCTGCTGCCAACAGAGGGCTAGTTGAAGCACTCGCTGGCTCTGTCGCAAAGACATCTGTAGCAGCACCAGCAATCCAGCCTGCTCGCAAAGCCTCGACTAAAGCCTCTTCGCCGACAACGCCTCCACGAGAAACGTTTATGAGAATCGCCTTGTTGTCCATGGTCTTCAGCTCTTTTTTGCCGATCATACCTCGCGTTGATGCGTCGAGAGGACAACAAAGAACGATGGCAGTGCTTTTCTGCAACGTTTCGAGGAACTCGATTCTCCCAGCCCTCGTAAAACTTTGTGGTACCCCTTTTCGATCGGCAATGATGACGGACATCCCCAGAGCTTTTGCAATGGCTTCAATGCGCTTGCTTACAGCTGTCAGCATTCAGATGTTGCCCTCAGCAAAATAGACCTACCCAAGGTCCCATAGCCAATTATACCCAAAGTCTCCGAGCGCTACGTCTTCGGCAGGCCTCCAAATCGATGTATGGTCGTTTTCTTCGCAGGCCACTCCGTCCCAGCCCTGGTCAGAGCATCCAGCTCGACGATCCTCCGCTTCACAGCCAGATACAGCGAGAAGGCATGCTCTGCCACGCTCTCTGCTGATGCCGAAGGTATATTGCAGACCTGGATAATGCGCTCTCTGCAAGCTTCTAGGTCGATTATATCTTATCCCGCGGCCATCACGGCGACAAGATGAAGTTCCAAGGTGCATTGTTCGAGGGTTGCTCGAGAGAGGGGGACCCGCGTTGTGATGATAATTGTTGCATGTCGGATTCGCTCTGCGATGAGCTCGGGAGGAGTATTGGTGTAGCCGGTATATGTGTGGGGGACATTGAAGGAGGGTATTGCGCAGTGGCATTCGTCGAGGCAGACTATGCGGTCTTGAGGTGGAGAAGTTGTTGATGCTGACGAAGACATTTCAAGCGCGTTTTGAAAGTTTAGGCGCGATCAAAGATTGACAACCACAGCAACATTCAGTCAAGGCGAAAGCACGTATTCAACTCTGAATTCAATTTACAGCATCTATTGGCACAAACAACAAGATGATTTTTCGGTCCTTTTGCAGAGCTTCGGCCTCTGAGCCCGACCGCTGAGTCTGTGGATGCCAGTCTGCTAGAGTGGGCGAACATATAGAAGCCATCCTCGTGACGGCACCGCGGAAGTCCGCTATTGGAAAGGATGTTTGTCTATTGGGTGCAGTGTGAAGATGTTCTTATCTTGCCCCTCTCTGGTGCTTCAATTGTGCTACCTGGACCGTGTCGGATACAAGAGTGGGATATCTAGAGCTGGTCCAAAAGCTTAGTAGCAAGGAAATGCGTCGTGGAATCGTATTGTCAGTGTTTTGAGTGTGAAATTACTTGCATCGAGTCAGTGAATTGAGCATTGAATTGGTTATACATCTTTTCTGCCTTCATTAACTCATCATGGCTCCTTTAGCAACCGAAGCAGTCCCGATTACCTCCAAGAAAGAGGAAAAGGAGTACAGTTCAGGGGCTCCGGATCTTGCATTTCCTACCGATGTCCCTAAAGGACCTCCTTCGTTCGAGGACAAGTACGAAGAGCGGAAGTACCTCAAACATAGGCTTGCTTTAGCATTCCGAGTATTTGCCAAGTTTGGTTTTGCGGAGGGAGTTGTTGGACACATTACTTTGAGGGACCCGGTAGCTCCGGACTGCTTTTGGGTCAATCCATTTGGTGTGTAAGAGACTGTTGATAGTCATTTTGGCATCCTAGTAATGTGGGGCAGGATTACACTTCTCTCTTGTTACAGCCGATGATTTGATTCTTGTCAACCATGCTGGCGAAGTGATTGATAGCGGAAGGAATCGCATGTTAAATTATGGTACGAAGTCTATGCCATTGGAATTAAAATTTACTGAGCGTTGATTGCAGCCGCTTTTGCAATCCACTCCGAGATTCATTCTGCAAGACCAGATGTAGCATGTGCAGCTCATTCGCATAGTGTCTATGGTCGAGCGATGTGTGCAACAGGTCGCGAGCTGCAAATGCTTACTCAAGATTCATGTGTGTTCTACAAAGACCACATACTGTATCCGTAAGTATATAATCCTTGCATCGAGTTTCTGGTCTGATATTGATGCAGAACATTCGCTGGAGTGGTTCTAGCCTCAGACGAAGGAAAGCACATTGCAAAGGCGCTTGCCCACCGCAAAGCAGTCCTCCTTGGAAATCATGGCCCCCTTACAGCTGGAAAGACGATCAAAGAAGTCGTAGCTTATTTCGTGTTGCTCGAGAAGTGCTGCGAGGTGCAGTTGGCTGCTGATGCCTCGGCTGCGGGAAGTGGGAAACATCTTGTTGAGATTGGTGAAGCAGAAGCACGGAATACTTGGGAAGCTTTGGGTCACTCTGCCAGTGGCTACTTTATGGGACTGCCCCTCTTCCGGACGGTTTAAGGGGAGTTTGACGAGCGGACATTTTTGGGGAGGGGACTTGAACCAATCTGAATTCCGAGCGTGTATGATCAATGAAGACTTTTGATTTCAGCATCACATGAATTTTCTATTTTTCTGCGTATCTACCTCGCCAGAAATCTGAATGGCGATTGCCGCCGAAACAGCATTTGGCAGTGTTTGCATGTCCTCTGCGTCAATCGACTTATTGTCCCGCTTGTCATATAATGTCCCTCCCTCATTCCATATCCTTCTGAGTGTGAAGATAGGCGCCATCGGGTGCTTATTATCCCATGCATCCTTCTCCAACTTCCGAAGCTCTTCACTTCTTGTGTACTTAACACTCCATTTCTCACCCCCGCAATGCTTTTCAAACTCTGCCAAGATCTCATTGCCAGTCGTCGTGAACGAATTGACTTTCAGCGCTTTGTTTTTGCATTGCTCCGGATGGAGCAGTGCTTTGAATACCAGTCTTCCTACACTGCTACGTGTCAGTTGAATTCTTGAAATTTCAGATTGGGAACATACTCAGAAGGCGTCGTGAAGCTGATCTTTCCTGTGCCATCTCCAATCAAGACAGCACTCTTGGTCTTGACATCAAAGCTACCAATCTCTGGCGCAGCAGTGCAAGGACTGAAAATGGTAGGCTCGACTGCATCTGCGTACGGACCAGTCACCACATAAGTATACTCAAGTTTCGAAGTCTGCTCCAGTGCAGCTCGGACCTTCAGCTTTTGCTGGTGCGGAATCTCGGTTGCAGATTCGGGGCCATATTCGATGTCGGTTCCGAGTTCGGATGGGAAGAACCGTTTGACAGAGGACGACGTCTCTGCGAGCTGGATCCAGTTTATCTGCTCTGCTATTACATTGCGTCCTACAGCGCTGACGACAGTATCGATTCCTGATGTCCATCAGTCTTAAGGCGCAGCGCGAGGAGGATAGATTTAAGTGCTGACCTTCAAATGCATTCACAATGTCCCCTTTCTTTCTCACATCACCAACGATCACCTCCACTCCTTCCGCTTCATACCTGTCGAACAAACTATGTTTCTTAATAGCTATTTCGGGTGATGTAAATATTGCGATTCGGCCGAAGTTTTCTTTTCCTTCATTGATTTGCTCGAGAATATATGCTCCAATATACCCAGTGGCGCCAAACAATAGAAGATTTTCCTTTGCTTCGGTCGTCATACTGCCTTAGTTTGTTGTCTTACACTATCTTGCGAAAAGTAGATCGTTAGAGGCATCATGATTATCGCTCCTGTGTATCCTCATCCCGTGGCTACCCTTCCATATCCCTCAGGCCACCCTGACCACAACTCGGTCGCTGGACATAGTCAAAGACGCCTGCATCTATAGGCATCCTGCATCCTTCGGGTAGAAACACCGCAATAGGGCTTGCAGTAGCTTGGGGCTCAAGCAAGGCGGGTCCAGCGATAAGGATTGCGAAGGTGGGGTGGAGTTGGTCGCTCTTCTCCGTCCTCTAGATCGCTGCCCACTCTTGACCTCGTCTCATGGACTCCGTATCCGACGCGAGGCGCGTACTTTCGAGGAGACTGAAGATACAATGAAACTCCGGCATTCTCGAAATCAGACCACAAGTCGATCCTCAGAAATAAAGTCCATCTCAAGAGAATTGTTGCCTCAATCCCATCACAACCTCTCTTCAAGGACACTGTCTAGCAAAGAGAGATTCAGAAACAGCAATCATGGGCAAAATCGTCGCAGCCGTTGGCATGTCCCATGCCCCCGGCGCCCTCGCCTTCCCAGAAACCCGCCCAAACGCAATCCGCATAAAACTCGAATCCGCTTCCCTCGAACTCGGCAAATCCCTCGCAGCCGGTAAGCCCGACGTAATTTTTGCCTTCCTCGATGACCACTTCGAGAACTTCTTCCGAAATCACATGCCCTCGATCGCTATTGGCGTAGCAGACTCTCACACTGGCCCCGCTGATCAATGGATGGAAACCCTCCGCATTAAAGAGAAACCGATTTTTCCAGGGGCACCAAAGATTGCTGAGCATCTATTGAGTAGTTTGGTGGAGAGTGGATTTGATGTTAGTAGGGCGGGGAGTACGGAGTATGGGAATAATCTGTTGATGCCGTGGATTTTGATGAATCCCGGGATTACCTGTCCAATTATTCCGGTTTATATCAATGTTTTTACGCCGCCGCTGATTCCTTATAAGAGAGCATGAAGACTGACCTGTTTTTCAGGTAATTGAATAGATCTGTGGTATGACATATGTAGACTTCGACGTCACGAAGCCGTAAATGGCGTTTGTCTTGAGCTGAAAATCTCAAGTATAAGATATTCATCTCTAGTCTTAATATTATTGCCCGGACTTTCCATGTTATTCTATGACTCAATGTGTTCCCTAATATCGAGCCTCCACAGACGCAAAATTTACCCTTTTCCGAGCTCTCTGAACTGTCCTTCCTCTCAACTGATAGTAAAAACATACTAGGGCAGTTGTCCTTCTTTCTAGTCCCTCTAAGCCGCCATTCCTATTGCCATTTATCTGTAGATTCCATAGCCTGTCTCGAAGATTGAAGCAAACGTCGTTTTGGTTCACGGATCTTCTCCGGCGCCCACTTCGTCCTATGAACCAGCTCAACCTCAACCCCCTGGTCCCACAATCTCCCCAATGCTTTCATGTTGCCCACAGCATCTATCCAGATGTCAAAGAGCTCAACGTCGAAGATAGTCACAATGGCCTTTCGCAAGCGAGGATAAGTTGCAAGAACGTTCGCCAGCGGCTCAAGTCTTCCCCATTTTTCCTGATTCTCTTCATTCATTTCAACCACTTCCCCTCCCCTGAACATTGTCTTGAAAGCGTTTTTGGTGACTCCGACTCTTGGATGACCCCAAGCACTTTTCGAGCTTTGCAATTGTCCCCTCTTGCCCGAGTCATACGTCGGAAGGGCGAGATGGACTTTCTCTGATGCTCCACCACCCAAGCTTTACTCAACACAAATAGAACATCAACCTGTCAACAATTATTCAGCTCCAGAAATTCCGCGACGCTCAGCGACACCAGTGAGATGTGGACAAATTCACATTTCTCTGGATAAATCTAACGATTCGCTTGTTGAAGGGTAAGAGGAGGCATCTTGCGCTACCAAAGGCCCGACCATGATAGTTCGTCGAAACGGGTTTGCTCATTTGAGACCGATAGGTCTACGATGTTTATTCCATTAGGTGGTGATGTAGATCGCTTTAACACGATTGTGTGATGGAAGGAGTCGCGGGGTCGTTGGATGTTTGGATGTGGGAGCTCATACTAGTAGGAATAGATCCTCTGCCGGATCTCAAGCGGCAGTCGAAGAAACGGAAATGGTGTCAATGACGCGACTTCCACTCTGAAGTGCAGGAATGTGATGATCATCAAGTGGAGGAGACTTGGGAAAATGCTGAAGTACGGCTACTGTACCAACATAAGAGGCATGCATCCAGAGTTGGGAATGTAAAATGTAAAGAGAATTATTTTAGGACGGGGGTGATGATGAGATGGCCTGCACCACGTTGTTGGTGGTGGTGGCTCAGCTGCAGTGTGTGCAGTCCAGTAATAAAGTATGCGCGGACGCCCGCAGCAATAATCAATCGCTAGCTCTTGCAACCAGCAATCACAAACTTCTCCAATCAGGACGTCGAAGTGCACGGATTGACTTCTTCAATAGCTAGGGCCTCGATGTGGTGAAATGTACAAGCATTGGGTGTGATCCCTACAAATTCTTCCAGAGGAACTTCTTCAAAATGATCATCTCTTCCTCTCCCCAGAATCGCCCTGAGCTAGTCTCCCATGGCATTAAGGTTTGTCTAGGATCTCCGAACTTGATACCCTCATTGTGTTGTCTGATCCATGCATCTACATAGAATTACTTCAATCCCTCCTCCTCCTCTAGAGATCCTTCTTCTTGGCCGTATATCTCGACAGGGAGGTACCGATGCTCTGGGTAGTAAGCTGGCCTATACGTCGGAGCCATGAAGTCCTTCAACATGGTACCAGGGCAAACACTAAGGTAAAGGGTACTATTATCGGTGCAGTTTAGGTCTGTTCTAGAGGAAAATGGTTCGATTCGGGCAGCGAGAGAGATGGGACCTGGGTGGACCGATTTGAGGACCTTGTATAGCTGTATGTGGGCGAGACCAAAGCAAGCTGCTCCGCAGATGCCATAGTTGAGAAAGACCACTTCGAATATAAGCATCAAGACGTCGTCGGATAGTTTGGTGGTATGGCATTGATTGGGTTCGAAGGGCTTAGAAGGAGTAGTCAATTGATCTACAATTGTCAATACAGGGTTCCGCAGTTGAAGCTGACGATGTACCTTCGGGTTGCGGCTTGACGTGCATTGACTGGACATTTGTTAAGCCCTGCTCGGAGGACGAAATCGATTATGTCGCTTTCGCGGGGCAGGAGATGTGTTCTTGTGTTTTCGCTGTTGCTGTTGTTTTTTGGACATACATAGTTCCTTCGCGACGTCGACGATTTTGGTCGCTCGCGTAGATCATTTCGTGTTGGGAAGGCGCACTTCAAAGCTCACTCTATGATCAGAACATACCTACTATACTTTTCAATACACGATCGGCGCCTTCTCGTTTTATTTATCAACCTCGTCCACGCAAAACCGAGATCTTCACTATCTCTCTCCCTATTCACAGCTGCTCCTGTCTTGCACAGCACCGCCGTCAAAGCCCCAGGCAAGGAATGGCAATACCCTTGTCAACATGGCTACTACCAGGATGGACATCAATTTACAACTGCCAATCGACCTGGAGACTGACATGTTTGGACCCGTCAAAACCACTGTCTTCAGTGCTACTGTGAATGCACAAAAGGCACGAGAAGAACTGGGTCAACATGATGAAAGGGACCAAGTGACCGACGACAAGAGCCTGATCGGTTGTCTAAGGGTTATGCGAGAATGCGAGTGGAAACTCACAGTCATACAAGAGGTAGAGGAGGCACGGATGAAGTGGTTGACTCTAGCCAAGTTCCTCAACTCGTGGGGAGACGGTTCAAACTGGTCTGAGTCTCATGAACGAGGTGGGCCGCTCAGAACGGGTCCTGCAGTGCATAACTGACCATATACAGACTTTGGAAAGCCTTGCACTCCCTTCAATCTGGGCGGTCTTCCGAACAGAGTGGCCAATCAGTCAGTCAGTCAGTCATTAGTTGAGGCAAACCCTCAACTGAATGACTGAACACAAAGGGCTCAACTGATTGACTTAGACTGATTAACTGATTAGTTGCTGATTAGTTGCTGATTAGTTTAGAGTGAAAATATAAATTTATAAATTTAAAGGTACAGCGTGAAAAGCCGTTGCCATTTTCATTACTTTTCTTTTCTACCAATTATTCAAATACTCCTAGTGCTATAATAGCTTTCCTAATAATCTAATACGTTCGAAGTCGAGACGAGGCACTAAATATTGTATAATGTCTTTTAAGACTCGGAGTATAAATAGGCCGATCATTAAATAAAAGCTCTCTAAGGACGAAAGGGGAATGGTTAATAAGTTTCTCGAGATTTGAAGAGAGATTTATATTAAGATTTGATGATATTAATGATTATTGTTGTTATTGATAATAATAGTTTTTAGAGAGAGAAATCTCTTAAAACCCCGTAGCACTGACTTAGCACTAAATCACATGATTTATAACAGTTTAGATTGTAGTTATCGTTATATAAGAACGGTAGAGTGGACTTTGGCTGCTCTAGGATCGTGAAAGCGTTTCTGAGAAAGTCTGTAAAGCCTTTTAAAATAATTCTCTCTAATTCTCGGGGTATTAATCTAAGAGAAGTCAAACAATAGTAAATTTTCATTGTGATCACGGGATTGCAGTTTTTAGTCAATTAAAATCGTTCTTTTAAGTTTTTCCGATTCGAATGCCTCACTAAAACACTAAATCTACACCTAATTATAACTCCAAAATCGTAAAATTAAATTATTTGAACTGATTAGTTGCGGATCAGTTGGTCTAATAGCTAGCTGATTGACTGATTGGACAAAAGATCGTGAACTGATTGACTTAGACTGATCACTGATCAGTCAGTCAATCAGTTGACTGATGGATTGGCCACTCTGCTTCCGAAAGAGATTGTGATCCACATCTTTGAGCATCTGAACAATGAGATCAACATCGATTGCATCTCGGCAAATACATTCAGCTCAACAGCTACAAGCAGTCTCTGTCTCGGACTGACTTGCCGCTTCTTGTATCTCATGATGAAATCTCTCGATCGCAAACCAATCCCACTTCCCAGTATCCTTGGACTTGATCGCTTTGCTCGCCGTCGAATGAAGACTGTTGCAGGCTTTCTCGGACCTAAATACCGTTTGATTGAGAACTGCGAAGGATGTTACCACTTCTTGAACAAGGACGTTTATGGGAGCGAACCAGGCTTGTAAGTTTCAATGCCCCACAGCTACAGGTACATTGTCGGATCATTGCTGACCTTGGGGCAGAGCTGAACATAAGTTCCGACAACGTGTAGGTGACTATCGTCTCATGGAGCATGCCAGGGGTTTGCCGTCGCCATTTGGTCGTGGACGGGATTGGTGCGAAGCTGGAGCTCGGGTTATCGAAAACTTGAAGATGAGGCAAAAAGTGCTTTCTAAGGGTGCTAGGCGTCATTGGACTACATACTAGCCGAAGACCAACCTTTGCAAAGAAATGGAAGCTGACAGATTGTTGACAACGTGGGCTGACTGGACTACGATGGTGGGCTTCTGAATTTGGAGGTGGTGAATGGATATTCACAAAGTCCCAAATGGAGTCGGACATTTTGATCTTAAGCCTGGTGCTGTATGGCTAAGTCTGGCCGATCTAAAATAGAGAGCTTCAAGTACCGCAAAAAAAGATTACGATTCATTGATCCATGCTAGAGGTACCACGAGTTGTAAAGCTTCCTAGTATGGAGAAAATTCTCCAAGTCTCGGAATTTTCAGGTCTATTAAGTCCAAACAAGAGCACGCTCTTGTTCTGAAAGTGATCGCATAACCTCCAATACAGTAGCGGAGGGCATTCATCTTTAAGGACTTGCCTTCAAAAACTCGGCTAATATTCAACCTCGTGTTAAAAATTATAAGGTAGTTATAATATTATATTATTTATTAATTTGATTAAAAAACTAAAATACTATGATTATTTCTTCTTTTATATAAGTAAATCCTTTCTTTGTTCTAATCCAAATAACGTGATTTACTTTAAAATTGCATAATATAAAGAAATAATAAAAATATTTTAAGTTTTTATTAATTTTTTATTTTTCTAAATAAAGAAAATATATTTCAAAAATAAAGAAAAAATAAAGAATTAATAAATCTTTTATACTTTCAATATTAAAGGATTTAATTATTTCTTTATTATTTCTTTATTTAAGTCTTTATATTATAAAATAAAAACCAATCTAAAAACATATTTTCTTAAATAAAGAAAACAAAAAATTCATTATTAATTTTAATACCTCGACGCAACTACATCGGCAATCTGCGTCCAACTTCCTAACGACGCCTTAATCGCAACGATGGAAGAAGAAAATAAACCTTCCTCATCATTTATTGAGAACCCCACGTCGATCGACCTCCCCGAAGATAAGATGCCCCTTGAATTCGCAGCGCAAGGCTCAACTGACTTAATCATGGCCCGCCAAAGGCGCACGGTGATTTTCCCATTCAATCTCCCATCTTGTAAGGAACGCCATGCTGAAAAGTGATAGCTCCTAAGAACAATAATGTCTTCAATCTGTGCGAATTGCCAAAAGACGTCATAATCCACTTGATGTAGGCTCTACTGGCTGGAGGCAGTCTTCACGATCTTGCGACAGCTACGAGTCTCAGGCTGACCTGTTGTTCCTTCTACGGCATATTAAAATCTCTACATTCAGAGCCAATTGCCCTCATAAACCTCAATGACCTAAACATGCGCTGGATTGGCGCACAGAACCCACCCTAGTCTAATGGAGGTCGTAAAGAGTTTCCTTGGGGACCGATACGGGGAGCCTGGATCACTTCGTTACGGTGCCACTTCATGAACACGGACCGACAGACGTATATAGCAAAAAAAGGAATAGTGGAGAGGCAGCTCGAACATGAAACCATGCAGATGATTCTTGAAAAAGTGCCCATTGACTTGGTACTACCAAGCCCTGTCGGCAAAGGGAACAGCTGGTGTGAGGAGATCCTTGAAGCCACGGAATCCCTGGATATGACTTCGTGGACCCTATTATCCATATAAAGGTAGACATACTTCAGAGATATATTACTCGCTAGGGTCCGATTGGCTAGGATGATGGCGGCATGGAGCGAATGGACGGCTATAGTGGGATTCTGGTGTATTGTTCCAGTACGAGGTACGGTATTCAACGACGGAGAAAACCACGGCGGCTTCTAAGCGCAGATCAAAAGTAGCTTGAGACCTAGACCCTCCCAGTCCTCTGCATCCGACACAGCGAATGATTTATTTATGATATGACTTGCCATTATATCGAGAGTGACCAACATTTTGATGACTTCTGCTAATTTCTCGGACTCTTGCCGTGATTTCTTCTGTAAGACGCCTTGAATGTCCCGAATTTGGACTCGTGCAATTTACTAAGGATTTCAAGGTTAGCAATTCGAAACAGTCAAAGCGGCTAGAAGGGAAGCATAGCCTAGCTGCCCCATTCACAGCCCGAGCGCCTTATTTCGCACGCTATTTAAAGAATAAATAGCACTTATAATCGCAAGTCCTTTTCAAGGAAAATAACTGCACTTTCACCCACCAACACCATTTCTAACTTGAAGATTCCTCCTAGAGCCGCAAAGTGCTATTTGGTGTCAGATTGTCTAGCCCCGCGGAACTCTTTCTATAAACTCCTACAGGTAGAAGAGGAATCAACCTACTACTACACGCAATGCCACGACGAAGGACAGCCGCGAGGCGCAAACATAGACTCGAATTATCTGCGCAAGGTAAGCTATTTTCGGCCGTACTTTGTTTCAAGTTCTTTGGCTAATAATATTTAGCTGCCAAACAAGTCCCCTTCAATATCGCTGGCCTTCTGAAAGATGTCGCCGTCCATATACAATCGATCTTGCTTGCTGAGGGTGATCTTGCGACAATTACAGCTCTCGGCTTGACGTGTCGCTCGTTCTACCACCTCCTCAAGTCCCTGCATCCGAAGCCGATTTCGTTGATGCACCCCGAGAAGGAGGATCTTATATATCCAGTTCTGGATAATGATCTCTGGAAGATTGTCGGAGGATTCCTGGGAAATCGGTATCTGGGCGCCTGGTTCACTCCTTTTACCTACTACTTCTTCAATAAAGACGTTTACGGGAACGCAAAGGGCATGGCATGCCGTCGACTCCAATGGCGCGTGTACAGTTGGCAGGCGATGGTGGATCAGAACGAGAAATGCCCTATCCCGATAGAGATACCGCGTCCATTTGGTAGAGGCGATAGCTGGTACAAAGACATGCATGACTTTGTGGATAGTCTGGAGATGTCTTCTTGTCCAGAAGCCTCAGTCGAATACTGGAGAAAGTACCCTATATATTGCCTGAACGATTGGTGTGGGGAAGATATAGTATTGTCTATTTGGCAAGACAGGATTGCCTTGGTTGGTTGGTAATCATGTGAGCCTGTTCTCTCGAGCCTGGGGGTAAGTCCCTACCTTCTAATCCCGGCAACCCCCCTATTCCGGCCACTTGTTTACACCAAAAATAACGATTTTATAAGCTTTATAATTCTATGAAAAATTAATATAATGAACTCTTTATATATATGCAAATAAATGTAAAATATATAAAATTATTTGGATTATATAATATTACGTAATAAATATTTAAAAAATAAAAAATAAATATAATATAAATAAAAATTAATATAAAACAATAATTAATAAAAACATTAAATTTTGAATTTTGAATTCATTTATATTATTATATTTTATAATATAATAAAAAATATAAATTTTTATTAATAAAATTTTTGTATATAATTTTTTAAATTTATAAATTATATATAAAATAAATATTTTTTAATATAATTTTATATTTAAATAATATATAAAAAATTAATATAAAAATATTTAATTATTAATTTTATTAATTATATATATAATTGAATTTCAAAATAAATTAAAAGATTCAATTTTTATTAATAAACGATTATTATATAATTTTTTAATCGAAAATAATTTATATATATATATATAATTTTAAATAAAAAATTATATTATAATTAATAAATAGTTTTTATATAATTTATTATATAAATTATATATAAAAATTATATATAATATTAAATAAAAAATCATTTAAAAATTATTTATTAATAAAAATAATTATTTTTTATTATTTTGAAAATTAAAATAATATAAATAATAAATTTAATTAAAAACTAAAAGTTTTTATTAACATTTTCTATTTATATAATTTTTTATTTAAATTATATATAATTTTAATACAATTTTCAATAAAAAATTATATAAAACTTATATATTAATATAGAGCTCTATTTTTAATCTCTTTTTAAAATATATATATATTAATAATTATTAAAATTAAAAACTTTATTTATATGAAAATTTTAAAAAAAAATTATTAATAATTATATTTTATATATAAATTATATATAAAATCCTTTTTTTAAACATTAATTACGTAATATTATATAATCCAAATGATTTTATATATTTTATATTTATTTGCATATATATAAAGAGTTTATTTCTCAATTTTTAAATCATTATATTAATTTTTCATAGAATTATAAAGCTTATAAAATCGTTATTTTTAGTGTAAACAAGTGGCCGAAATAGGGGGGTAGCCGGGATTAGGGGGTAGGGACTTATTCGATAGGCAGAGATTGGGGGGTAATTGGGCTTGGGTAGCTTTTGAGGATTGTGTAGACGTATTCAGACACAAAACTGATACTGCAACTCGTCAAGTAGAGCAATGAATTATGCGGTGTCTTTTGTGTCCAAGGGGCAGAATAGCTATCAATGAGGTCTCTTCAATTAACAGGTTCAAGGAGTAGTGTCGAGGCAGGCAAGATACCCCTGCTGGGTGCACAATGTCTTTCAGAACTAGTCACGACGACCAAATACCGGAAATAAGCCGGCCCATCAGGCTCGATAGCTTTTGTGTTGTTTGCTCGTGGGATCATCGATATTCACGCAGCTCCATTAACAACTCCACGAACAAGCCATGAGCAAAAGAAAAAGGATCAACTCACTACAAGACGCGATGTCGGCTGTAGAGCCGAAGAACTCTAGCTTAGCAAGCGGGCTCGTGTTAACTGTGCGATGTATGTCCCCCAAAATAACAACAACTTCGGCCTCGCTGCTGGTCAGCACCGGGCTCCCAATCCCAACACTCCACCAATCTCAATTTCCGAGCCAAAAGATACCACTTCTGAATTGGTATTATTCAACCTCGCTGGTCTTCTAAAGGATGCCATATTTCTCGTCTTCAAGCAGCTCTTTGCTGAAGGAAATGTTGCGACATATGTCAGCCTTGGTCTGACTTGCCGTTCGCTCTATGCTATCCTCAAAACTCTGCACCCTAAGCCGATACCATTCAGATTAAGGACGTGTAATCATCGATCAATCCTCGCACAAATTGGACATGATGTAATCATGTTGAAGACTGTAGCCGAATTCCTTGGCCCAGGGTATAGATGGATTTGGGCGCACAAACAAAAGCCGCTGGCTTGGAGAAGCCGACACTTCTTGAATAAAGATGCGTACGGCAAGGAAGGAAGCACAGCTAAAGATGGTTTTCAACATCGCATGCTAGATTACTTACGTCTGCAAGGCCGGGATCCAAGCACAAGAACAACTGTGGAGATGCTGCCCTGCCCGCTCGGTAAAGGGGAGGATTGGTACGAGGAGGTCTTCCAAATGGTAGGTGAGCTGGATAAAAGCTCTTGGTCAGCAGAGGCCGTTGAGCATTGGAAGAGAGAATGGCCCGAGACCAGCGTTACAGAGAGAGTGCAAATGGAAAATTTGCCACTGGTTTGGGGCGAATGGAGAGATATGGTTGGCTGGTGATTTTGCACTCATGGGCCCTAATATAATCAGCGGGAACAGAAGGAGTTACCAGAGCGAACCTTTAGTAGCTATACGGGCATTAAAAAGGACTTGAATTATACAGATACGAACCTAGGTTGTTAGTTAATGGTATACAACAAAGAACAAGTCCATGAACCACCTTGTTGATCAGCTTCTCTCATTACCATTTCAACACGTTGGGGCATCACTTGCCTGATACTCCTCCACCTGCTTAGCTTCAAGTCATGGAAATAGGATGTAACCTAGACCCGCTCAATTCGAAAGCGACTGCATAGCGATTCTCGGCCACTGCTCAAGTCCTTCCGGCTAGGGAAACGGGGAAACTCCGCGCCGTAGCTGGCTTCAAACCCACCTCTACAACGGTCTTTATGGATTTAAATAAGTAATTTTGCTTCCAACTCCGATAGGGTGTTGAAGAGTCCAACTATGACCCCGTTTCCAGATACGAATTAGACGCCCAATCTGGTGTGTCCACCGCACATAGGCCGGCGAGCCAGGGAGATCGAAATGTCCGAAAACTACAAATTCCAGGATCAAAGATAAGTATATTCTCATTTGTTCTCTCTTCTCTTTTCTCTTTTCTCCTTTTTTTTCTCCTTTTGCCCTTCGTGTGCCTACTGGAAATTTTCTTGAAGTTTTTGCTGTCGTTGATGCTAAGCGAGGAGCAAGTCACTTTCAACACGTCAAATTTCCCTCACGGCTCTAGCACAGTACACCAGGTATGACAGCGATCTTTCTAAATTCTACCCTAGGAAGGATGGATAGGAGGAGAGTTTCCAAAATTAGAGCTTCTTTAAGACCTATCGAGGCGCATGCGACAATGGAGCGCGAAGATTCTTGCGACTTTGCTGAAATCCGTCCTTCGATTTTCTCAAATTACGATCCCATCGTGGACGCTCCTATTGTGCAATCCACTGAAGGTAAGTCGTTGGTAACGTTTTGATGATACCCAATTCCAGTTGCTGACAGCGAATAGATCTGCAAAGCCCACCTCCCTTCGATCTCGCTGGCCTTCCGAAAGACATTATGTTCAAGCTCTTCGAATTGATGGCCGAGAATAAGGATATCGCGTCTATGTTTACCCTCGGATTAGCATGTCGTTCGTTCTACCTGATTTTGAAGGCTTTACATCCAGGTCCCATCCCGCTCACCTATGAACCCTTCACTATTCGCCACGGCCAATGTGTGATCCTGACCAGATTTGTTGTTGAATTCCTTGGTTCCCAGTTCCGCCAGATAGTCTTCCCGCGAATCAATATGAACTGCGAGTTCCAAGTCCATTTCCTGAACCAGAAAACATTTGGAACAGCACGAGGTGAGGTCGAGCAACAATTCGGAGAGAGAGTGAGCGCTTATTTCCGTATGGAATATTGGGACGCTGAAGCAGGAGCGAAGATCTTTATGCTACCTTCGCCTTTCGGCAAAGGGGAAGCTTGGTATGATGAGGTGGCTGCAATTGTTGAAAACTTGGATGTTTCTTCCCTACCCAGATACGCCGCTTTGCGTTGGAAGACTTGGCCAAGTGCCAATGCGTGCCAGCGCATGTTGGATGACAAGATAATGTCAGCGTTGGTTGAGTGGATAGCAATGATCGGATTGTAACCTTGGGAAATTGTTTTGGCAAGGGCCTTGAGTTGTGTAGGCATGGTGATAGCCAATGTAGATAACTTTATCAATGCAGAAATTGAACTGCTCTGTGCTGCTTCTAAAAATTCCAGTTGTTGTCCACCTTGTTCTCCTCTTTTAAGTTGCTCGCTCTGTCTTTCAAAGCCTTACCTACTAGATATAATCATCGTTAGTCGCCACTAGACGATTTCGTGCTCCAGTTGAGAACAATAAGCGTGCCGCGAAGGTGATCGTAAAAGTTCTTAAGTCAAATCGTTATAATTTTACAAATAATTAACTTTTTATATAAATTTTAAATAAAACGCGTTTTTTAAAATAATTATTATTATTTGCATTTTACGATCGCGTTTGAACTCGAATAATTTTACGATTAAAAGTTTAAATTATATAATAAATAAATTAAAATATTTTTTAATAATTAAATTAATAATATATAAAACTTTAAAATTATATAATAATTTCGTAATTCGATAAAATCGTTATTACGCGTATTCGAAATATATATTTTGCGATTTTTACGTTATTATCGATCGAGTTTATTATAATTAATTAATAATAAATTTTGAAATTATAATATAAATTATAAAATATTATAAACGTTAAATTAAAAACAAATATTTATTAATACGTCGTATAAAACGTTATTAATACGTTATAATTTAAAAAATAAAATAAATAATAAAATTATTATTAAACAAAAAATTATAATATTATTAAAACGAAATTATTAATTTTATAATAAAAATATATAATATTTATATATATTAATAAACGATTAATAATATTTTTATAAATTTAATTTTTTTTTTAATAAAACTTGAAATTTTATTTATAATAATAATATAAACTTTAAAACTTTTTTATAAAAAATTAAAAAAATAATAATAAAATTAAAAATCGATTAAATAAATAAATAAATAAATAAATATTTAATTCGAAAAAAATATTTTTATTATTTTTAATATATATAATCGATAATTATATAAAAACGAGTTTAATTTACATTCGTTTTTAGTATTTTTTATTATTTAACGATTTTATACAAATTTTGAAATAATTTAAAACAATTATAAAAATCGTATTTTTAATTCGTTTTATTAATAATTTTATTTATAATATATAATTTTTTATACGTAATACGATTATAATATAATTATTAGTTTTTTAAAGTTTAAATTATATATATAATACGATTATTAATTTAAAAATTATATAATAAATCAAATAAAATATAAATATATTTAAAATTTAATAATATTTATATATAATATAAAACTTTAATATAATATAAATAAATAAATAAATATATTAAATTGATTTTTTATAATTGCAATTTCGTTTTATAATTATAATAAATAATATTTTAATTTATTTTAAAAAAAATTAAATTAAATTAAAAAAATATAAATACGTTTTTTATTATTATATTTTTCGAATTTTAATAATTTTAAAATTTTAAAAATATATAATATATTAATAAATTAAATATATAAAAATATAAAAATAATATAATTATAATATTTATAATATATATAAAATAATATAAATAAATAAAAATATTTTTTTAATTAATATTTATTAAAAAAATTATAAATTTATAAATAATATTTTTTAAATAAAAATAATTTAATTTTAAATTTAATCTTTTTATTATAATAATTTTAATTCGAATTAAAATTTTATTATATATATTATAATAAAATTATATGTTTTTTTTTTAAAAATCTTTATAAATAATTAATTTCGAAAGTAATATTAATTACGTGTTTTTTAATATATAAAAAGTTTTCGTTTATTATAAACTAATTAATAATTTTTTTTATTTCTATTTTAATTGATTGATTAATTGATTTACGAATTACGAATTACTTCGAATAAATTTAATTTACGATTAAATTTTTTTATTTTATATTTTTTTATTTTTTTATATTAATAAAACGATATCGAAAAATGAATTGTTTTAATAAATTTTACTAAGAATTGTTTATATATGATTTGTATATTTTACTTTTTATTATTATTAAAAAAAAATTTAAATTATTAAAAATCGAAAATTGAAAATTAATTAATAAAATTTTTTTATTTTAATTATATTATTTAAAATTAAATAATTTGATTA
>MU119571.1:0-44275 GCA_014904845.1 Acephala macrosclerotiorum | reverse complement strand
AAATAATTAATAAATAAAAAAACATTTAATATTTTAAAAAATTAATAATTTAAAATTATATTTTATTATAATAAATTAATAAAATAAATAAAAAATATTATAAATAAAAAAAATTTTAAAAAAAGATTTATAAATTTTAAAATATTAAATACGTTTTAAAAAAAAATTTATTTAAAGTTTTTTTAAATATAATAAATAAAACTTTAATAAATTTAATAATAAAAAAATTTTAAATTCGAATAAAAAAAAATTTTTTTTTTAAAAATAAAAATAATATAATATTTTTTTTAAAAATAATAAACGAAATAATATTTTTATTATAAAAATTTTAAATTTAAACGATTTAAAAAAAAATTATATTTTATTTAAAAATTTAATAAAAAACGATTTTATATTTTTTGGATTTTTAAATACGATTAAAATTTAATTAATTAATTTTCGAAAATTTAAATTAATAAATTTATTATTAAAAATTATTATAATTAATTATTATTTAAAAATAATATTCGAAAAATAAATAATATTATTAATAATTACACGAATTTAATATATACAATTTATAAGATTTTTTATAATATATTAAATAACGATTAATAAAAAATACGAAAAATATATTTTTTATTATTATTTAATTCGAAAAATTTTAAAATTTATATTTAATTATAAATTTTTTATTAAAAATTTTATTTAAATATTTATTTAAAAATATTAAAATAATAATAATAAATATAAAAAAAACTTTTTTTTAATAAAACGATTATTTTAATATATATTAAAATAAATAAAATTTTAATAATTTAATATTGAAAAAATATAATTATTTAATTTTTATATATTATTTTAATAAATTTATTTCGAGTTTTTTAATATAATTAAAATCGATTTAAAATAATATTTATTATTTTATTATTAATATTAAAATAAATTATAAAAAATTTAAATAATAATATAATATAAAAACTTTAATTAAAGTTTTATTATAAAAATATAAATATTATATTATTACGTAAATTTTTAAACGTTTTTTATTCGATTATTATTAAAATTATATAATTTTTATTAAATTAATAAAAAAAAAAATTTTAATTTAATATACGAATAATAAAATTCGAAATTATTATTTAATTTTTTTAAATTATTTAATAGATTATTAAAAAGTAATTATTATGTATTTACGAATAAATAAAAATTTAAATAATTCGATAAAACGTAAAAAAAAAATTTAAATTAATTTTAATTAAATTTATTAAAATATTTATTTTATTTAAAAATATTTTTTATTAATTATTTAAAAATATTTTTCGAGATTTAATTTATTAAATTATTAAATTAATTTACGAATTAATATTTAATAAAAAAATTATAAAAAGTTTTAAAAAATTATTTAATTTAATTTTATTAAACGTTTTTTTCAATTTAATATTAGTTTTTTTAAAATTAAAATATTTTTATAAGTTTAATAATTTATTTTAAATAATAAAAAATAAAAAATTCGATTTTTTTTTATATTATTATTTTAATTATTATTTTATTATTAATTAATATTATATTTTTTATATTTTTTTATATTTAAATATTTATTAATTTTATAATAATTTATAATTATAAAATATAGAATTAAAAAATATTAAATTATTTTCAATAATATTTTATACGATTAAATATTTATAAAAATATTTTTATTAAATAAACGATCAAATAACAAATTTATATTAAAAAATCGCGATTTTTCGTATTGAGTAAAGCGCGCGTACAAACTCGATACCGTTTTCGCGAAATATAAAAGTCTTACGATTTTATCGTTCGCTTTTTTTTTTTTTTTTTTTTTTTTTTTTCAACAATTTAACAATTTTTATCGTACAACGCTCAATACTCGCTCTTTATACGTATTTCGATTCTTTTGTTTAAATTTCACTTTTTTTTATTAAATTTTTTTAATCGATTATATTAACGAAATACGAAATAATTTTAATTAAAATTCACGATTATTTTTTTTAATTTCAATACTATTAAACAATTATAATATAAATTTTTTTATATTTATTTTATATTAATTGAATTACGAGTTTAATAATATTCAAATTTTTTCGTAATTTGTTTTATCGTCGTATTATTATCGTTTTTTATTATAATATATTTCAAAGATTGAAATATTATAAATAAAATTTGTTTTTATTATAATATAATAATTAATCGTAAAAATATTTTATAATAACGCGATTTGTTTTTTGTTTAATTATATTTCCAAATATCGCAAATAAATAATATATTAAAAATTTTCTAATAAATTTTCTCGTTATTATAATATATATTATATTCGTTTTAATTGTGTAATTTTAAATTGATTCGAAATAATAAAATTATTATAAAAGTTTTAATAAGTATATTTCTTTGAAAAATTTACTCGAAATTTATTAATTAAATTATATTAATTATAAAATTCGTAATTAAAATATCGAATAATAAAAAAAATTTAAAATGTATTAATTTATTAATTTGTTTAAAATTTTTAAACGAATAAAAAAAACAATATTCGAAATTATATATTTTTTTTTTATATTGATTTTCGTTTTTTTTTGTTTAATTTTTTACGATTTTATCGAAAATCGAAAAATAATATTAAAATCGATTAATTGTAATATATAATAAAATAAAAATAACGATTACAAATAAATATATTCGAATATAAAAACGTAAAATCGATAGTAATAAAATTTTGTAATTACAATAGATTGTTTTGCGTAAAAAAAATCGTATTAATATCGAAATATTTTCATAAAAAAAATATTGAAAAACAGAAAAAAATAATATAATATAATATAATACGACGAACTATAAAACGTATTTTAATTCTACGAAAATAATATAAAAAATCTATATAAATTTATTAATTTTTTCGTTTTTGTTATTTTTTTTTATAATCCAATTATACAATTAACAATTATTGAAAAATTCTTTGAATATTTTTAATTATTTTTACGCGCTCGAAATAATTATTTTTATTTTCAAATTTTATATTTACAAATTATTTATTTTTCGTTTTACGAGTATTTATCGCAAATTTACTTCGAAATAAATTAATATTTTCAATAAATTTTAATATAATTTGTCGAATAATATATTATTCAATATTACGCAATTAATAATAATAATAATAATTAATAATAATAATAATGAAAATTATAAACTCGAAATTCGAAATATATAATAAAAATATATTAATTTATAATAATAATAATTAATTTGTAAAAATTTGATTAAATATTAATATTATTTATAATAATAATAATAAAATAAATAATAATAAAAACGACAACGATTAAAACTTTTTTATAATCGAAAATTTATTATTTATTAAATTACAAATATAAAATTTTATATCGAAAAATCGAAATTTAAATAAAACGAATAAAATCGAAAAAATAATTACAAATAAAAAAAATAATTTTATTGATTAAAATAAATCAACGTAAAACGATAATTCAAACGATAATTTAAACAAAAGTTTAA
Organism: Acephala macrosclerotiorum; assembly: GCA_014904845.1. NCBI lineage: Eukaryota > Fungi > Ascomycota > Leotiomycetes > Helotiales > Mollisiaceae > Acephala > Acephala macrosclerotiorum. Next base: position 40,765 of record MU119571.1, on the reverse strand, counting down.
ATAAATCGCGTTTATTATATTTTTTATTATAAAAATAAATAAATAATTTTTTTAATATAATATAAATAATTTAATTATTTTTTTAAATAATAATAATTTAAATACTTTTAAAATCGAAATTAATAACGTTAATTTTTATATTAAAAATATAATAATATTAAATTTTAAACTTTTTAATAATTTAAAAACAATTATCGATTTATTAATTTTAATTTTTTTGAATAATTTCGATAAATAATACAATATTAATTATTTTTTCGAATTTATTTTATATTCGTAATTTGTAAAATATAAAATTTCGATATTAAATTTTTTATTTTATATTTTTTTTTTTACGTTTTTCGAGCGAATTATTACACGATAATATTAATACGAATTTTAAAATTACGAATTTTTTTTTAAACTCGATTTTATATTATTACAAAATATTATTAAAAATTTAATTCAATTAAAAAAATCGTTTTTATATCGATTAAAACGTAATAAATAAATACGATTTAATTAATTATATATTCGATATTTTTTTTACTAATAAAAAAACGAAAAAATAATAAAAAATAAAATGAAAACAAAAATAAAAAATAAAAATAAAATAATAATAAAAATAAAAACGAGAAATCGCAATAAAAAATAAATATTGTAATATTAATAATAATAATCGAAAAAATTAATAAAAATTTAAAATTGATCAATCGATAATAATTGTTTTTCAATTTCGATTTATTTTTAAAATCTATATAATCGTAATAATAATAACGAGTTTAATAATTTTAATTCGATTAAAAATAATAATAAAAAATTATATTTTATTAAACGAAAATAATCGTTTTTATTTCACGATAATCTAATTCGTAAAAAGCGTTAACACTTTTTTCAATAGAGCGTTTTTTACTAGTATTGATTTCTTTTTAAATTTTATTGTTAATATTTCAAATTGTACTCTTTTTTTAATTAGAAATCAAAAATTACTACGAATACAAATATCGAAAACTTATTATTTTTATTGACATCGTCCATATTACAAAATATAAATATAACAATATTATTAGACGATTTTAATTTCAATCTATTATTCAAAACTACGCTACCAACACTAATCGAAATCACGTTCTGTTTGCACTTTGTATATTATTACTATTTCACGACGACGATTCGAAACGATTGTAACAAGCGAAAAATCTCTTTCGACCAATTAATTCGACTTATTACAAATATTGACCACGCGAAAAAAATCGACGATTTTACTATTAAATCGATTGAGTAACATTCGTATCTCTTAAGTGACTTCAACTAGCATACATCGTCATTAATTACTATGAAAACAAGTCGTGATTACATCGATGCGACGCGTAATCGACTCTAGAATAGTAAAATCGTTGATACTAGAGCTTTTATATCACGAAAAAGTGAATTGTCGAATAGCGATGACGACGAGAAAAGATTGAGTAATAGCAATCTCGAACTCGACAGCAGTTGTAATAGTGATAGATGTTCGAGCGAGGACGAGCTGGGTTGTTCGGGCTCGAGGATAAATGTCCTATAAGATCCTATAGACGAGCAGCGCTTGTTGGCGTATAAGAAGGAAAGTAAGTCGTAGAAGTGGATCTTTCGCCAGTTCCCAGGCAGGACTCAGGCTGCAGCACGCACACGTTTGAACATCGTACAGGCCAGAGGCGAGGCTTCTTCGTGCAAGCAGGCAGGCGGCTTTTAGTGCGCACTTGTCCGTTGACATCTGTCATTTCCTGCTTCTCCTCGAGAAGATCTTTTCACCCGACGTCGTAAATGCTATGTCGGATATGGAAGTTGTCTGCTTTCCAAAAGCCAATGGGTTCAAATACATAGAGCTCCTCCGCTTTCGTATCATCCCATTGTGGCGGAGGTTAATAGAGAAAGGTTGATGCCGATATTGGATGACTATTGAAAGAGGTTGATGTGATATTGTTTATTGCTCCCAAATTTTGAGGAGAGTCGTTTTTTTCTCGTATTGACGTAGTCCGCCATTCTCAGTGCTCTGTTTTGATTATGTGGCCTTTACTTATTTCTATCCTTGCTAAACTTTGCAATGTGCAAAATGAGCTGCTAGGCACCTTGACATTCTTTCCCAATCCCAATCAACTCTCCCGTTTCGAGACGTTCATTCGCAGCGTCGATTCACGTCTTATCATCCCTCTCTCGCTAACGCTTCTCTCCTTGTTGCTTTCCCAAGGAAAACCTGTCATCCTTACCATCCTCCGGCTCGTCATCTGACGCATTACGCTCCTAGTCAGTGTCGTTCCTAGGAGTGATTCAAGTGCAATGCTCAACGAAACTTGAGAATACTTTACGTGTCGTTTTATTTCTAATATTCAATTCTAAATCCGCGATTTCTTGATACCTTCACGTGGGGGTTGGGCCAAGTTCGCAGTTATAAATATTCATTAGCTACAATTGCACCTCAGTTGTCGTCCTGCCTTGCCTCGCTCTCTCCATATCTCGTCTTTTTCAGATTGTACTTCTCTTCTGGCTTACACTATCCATAGAATCCAGCCACCCCGTATGAAATGATCATTCGAGTCCGAACGCGGCGCCTACACCTTCGCGGGTCACTCGCAAAATATAGTCGACGCGTTCAAATGTCGACTGCGCCAAACGCGCATTGAATTCTGTCATGTCTCGTTGCTGTTGCACCCCTAGCGCCAACCTGTCAGCGGCCTGATGCAAGCCGAAGCTATACGAGCCAAGCTTCTTTGCGGCACAATTTGTTGTCAAGTCAATATCATTAGACTTCGACTTTATCGGCATTGGTGCGCTGTTTCCCGCCATCCCCAATTGTTCACAAGTTTCCTGGAGAAACCGCCTAATCTGTTCGAAATTCTCTCCAAGCGACGACGACTTCCATGCGCAGCCTGATACTCGTTCGCCATTTAATGTCTGCCTTAACGCTGTCAACCGCTCAATGGCGATTACCATTCTGTATCGGAAAAATTGCGACCGGAGCTGTGATGAGTCGGAGGCTGTATGCACATTGCGAAGCTGAGTCTGGTCTTGGAGAAATGGGCTTCGAGGTCGAAATGAGGTGATGGCGATAATTAGCTCTGAACATCCTTTGAATGCTTGGACGGCGTGTTCGATACAATGACCGTGGAGAACATAGGCGAAACCCTTTCCGAATTAACTTGTGGATAAGAGATAAAATATCAAGGAAGCTTACCATTTTTGGACAGTCACAGACTAAAATCCCTCGTGATCCGGTCCTCAACAAAGTGTGGCCTTCCGTTATGTCGGTTGTATCACTTAGCATAAGGACGCAGGCATAAGGGTAGTCATCTCGATGCCACCCAACGGAATGCTCATTGCTGTTGCTACTTAGAATCTCAAGGTGAGAGACCTCTATATCCATGACCGGGACGAGGTCGATTCCAGCGACTTTCGAAATTGCCGCAAGTGTCTTCGGATGGTTCCAGGCATTGTATGTAAACTTGGTGTGCCTAGTGAACAACGTAATTAGTCTTTTCTCTTTTCTGTAACGTTGGACATACTTGGGTGCCATCCCCCTTATTTGACGCCTTAGGGTGCTACTACACATTTGGAACGTGTGCTGAATCTCGTCGGTGAGTAGCTCTTCTCTCATCTTCTCAACCGCCGCTGCCGAGAATAGTGGGAAGCCTCCTGATACCGCAAAGGAGCTTGTGGCATTGTCAACATCTAGCTCCATGTCTGCCAGACTCCAAGTACACTCCGGAGGAGAAAAGATGAGATGTTTGTTGCAGTCGAATGTGTCTCGATTGAGACTAAGTTCTTTTCGCTCTTCCCAGACTTTGCGATCTTGATCCCGGGAATAGGACTCCACAGCTTCCTGGAGAGCTAAGTGTGCTTGGTCTCAAGACCAAGCACACTTGAAAGTCTCTAGGTGAGACTACAAAGTAAAGGCTGCTAACAGACTCTGTATTCGACTCCGCCAGATCCACCGGAATGTCTCTTTGAATGCTTTCCCAAAACAAAAAGTCGGTTGAGAAAGGTTTTGACCAATTTGGATCAGTTTCGCTTACAATTTTCAACTTGAAGCGTGATCCAAGATTGAAAGCTTTCGAACGATCGGCAAAATGCCGGAAGGCTGCTCGTTAAGCAGCTGGTAGATCGGGTCAAGGAAAAACCGAAGAGCTTCGGAGGGATCGGACGACGTATCAAAAGATAACGCAGTCGATACTATCCAAGATGGCAGGGGCTGTTTAGATGGCAACGCCTATACACATATTAATGATATATACCTCTCATGTAGGAATCAAAAGTTTACCTTCTGAAGTAATATTAATCTGTCCGCCATTGAGGCATGTTGTTGAACGTATCGAGCAAGTTTGTTGCGAAAGTCAAATACTGTGTCGAAGAAATTTGAAATAGCTTCATTTTGATACCCATGGCACCATGCCACCCAGTCCTCAAATTGGAACATGCAAAACGTTGAATGCATCTGCCTATCGAGTTTCTCGGCGACTGTAGGGATATCCGATGAAGAAAGTAAATCCGATAAGATCCAGTCCCCGTTCCATCCTAGCGCAGGCGACAACGATCTCCGTCTAATAATAGCCACGATTGCCTCGGCCGTAGAGAGTGGAGGGTCGCAAGGAGGCTTATCGACGGCTACATCTCGGTAGAGAACATGCAAAAAGGCGTCCAACCAACCTTTGCGTCGCCTGGACAGCAAGGTAGCAGCAGTGGTAGAGGCCAAGCCAGCAGTAAATTTGACGACAAGTTTGATGTCGTCGAAATCGTGTGAGGTTCGGAGGAATTCTGAAGCTGCCTCTTGCAAACGATATGAAGGAGTGACGGTCGAATAGCTAGGAAGGTAAGCCGTTGGCCACCTGTGCGTCGTTGGATCAGCAACGAGCGAAGTTTCGTGCGAGGAATCAGTCGGATGGTATGCTGGGAGACAAGCCATCGTTGGTTGCCTCGTTGCGTAGGCAAGGGTGGATATAGACGAATGATTGCAAGACAAGCAAAACACGCCCTGGGGATGAGGAGGAAGATCTGTGGTTCGCAGATAGAGAGGGCCAGCGGTGAGCTGAGTGCACCTCTCGAGTAAGCGGTGAATAAATGGCAAGGAAGATGCAAGGCAAACAACGCTGAATATGGAAAGAAAGGCAACGAGTCTGTACAGCAGAACCGGGCGTCACTCCAGGAGATGCAGGTCTTATAAACGCGCTGCCTCTGGCCACAGGGCATGTGGAGTGGCTTCCAAGAGTGCAATGAACATCTGGAAATGGAGACTGGCGCTTGCAAACGTCTTCAGTGGGTCTGAAAATCCATTTTGAGGCGTCGGCCTTGCGCAACTCGGCCACTTGCCATTGATAACTCTGTCACTCGCCAGTGATAACCCTGCCACTTGCCACGCATAACACTGTCAGGTGTCTATGAAGGCTCAGAAGAGATTGCCCATGAAGAGCGGACCAGATATCCGGATACTCTATTACACGGTGTGACGGTTAGCGAGGTGCTGTTTTCAGGGGGGTTTGGCCGCTGTTTTTGGGGGTCCCCTCTGCTCTCTGCACTACGCACCGCTCATGCCAGGCACCGCGCACCCATTGGCCGGCTACGCGACAGTGACACTTCGTCATTTGATGCCATCTTCCTCTGCCATCTTCCTCGACCTCGAAATTAAGCCCCCCGTTTTCTGGTGGTGAACAAGAAGCCAAAAAAGGCACCCTCGGGGCCCATACGATTCTGAAGATGTATTTAAAGAGCGCCCTCGTCCTCCGCTCACTCCATCCCGACTCCTCTGCACCCGTCATCCACTCACTCCTCACCCTCTACTTCTCTCCACCTCACATCCTCTTCTGTCCACAGAGCTCTCGTGGCATCGGCCGTCCCTTCTCTGTCGCGGTCGTCCTTCTATCCTCCTTAACCTAGTTGGCAGCTGTCTCGATGTCTACATCTGCCATCTCCTAGCCTCCCCGAAGCTCCGTACGAATTATACACTAGCCTTAATACGATAAAGCCTGCCTACCTATCGACGATAAGTTCAATAGCACGAGCGACTCCGACGCGGATAGTCTTTTCGATAGTAGCGACAATAAGGCGGACACGGCAAGTGATACTAATTCAGAGAGTCCTCTAGAGGAGGTTAGTAATAATACTAATAATAATAATAATAATCTCTTCGACAGTAAAGTATAATACCCACGTAGAATACCATGATCGAAGGAACAAGAAGGACAAACTGAAGGAAGCGGAGATATACAGTCTGACCCCACAGATCCTCTCTAGGAGGCGTTTTGAAGGTGTGAGCAGACGTTTGAGAGGTGGACGAGGGACATGTTGATTGTGGTTTGGTTTTGATGAAGGGAGGGAGGATGTGGTAAGGTGTGGCCCTGGTGGGCGCAAGATGGGGTTTTGTAGACAGGAGGGGATCGAGGTGAGAATTTCGGGTGGCTGAGGTTGAAGGGATTGTGGCAGAGTGTGTGGAGGGCTTCGTAGTTGGAGTTGGTATTAGAGTCGAGGAATTGAGACGTGGGAGTGTTGGGAGGGTAGGCGTCGGTACGGATTTCGTTTTTTTTTGAGGGTTGGTCGTCGAGGTTGATATTGAAGCTCAAAATTTATTGCCGGGATTAAGTTTAGAGGTTCGCGCGTTACGGGTTTACTTAGGTCGCCGTATCCACACCATTTCTACACATCCTAGGTACATTTCTGCATACGATCTGACTCTACACGAGTACACAATACACAATTCTAACGCCTCCAACATTTAAAAATTACCAATTAAACCCCCTCTTCCTCCCCCTTCACTCTTAAACCACCACCTCTCCCTCTCCCCCCTTCCTTTCCCCGTTCCTCTCCCCCCTTCTAAACCTCGCAACAAACACCGAAACAACAACCAAACTCACCCCCCAGAGAATAACCAATCCTCCCGCTAACCCAATAACCCCAAAGACGCCATTCGCAGCAGCGTGATACGCGCTCCAATTCGAAATAACCTTACACGTCGTCTCGAAATCCTGTGTTCTGTCATCCCACATGTATCGACATCCATTTTCGTCGCGATGGAATCCACCCGAGCCGAGGGAGAAGTAGAGACCGTCGAACCAGGCGAGGAAGGAGAAGATTTCGAGGGCGAGGATCGCCCAGTAGTTGTATGCGCGGGGGAATTTGTAGGTGGAGAGGATTATGTAGAGGAGGGGTATGAGGGTGATGATTGCCTAGGTTTGTTCGTTAGTGTTGAGTTCGAGGATTTTGATTTTAGATTGGGATCGGGACGTACGGTAATTAGGACGATGAATTGTGGGTAGTTGGCATCCTCGATGATCATGAAAATGAGTAATCCGAGGATAGCGATCGTGAAGAGAAATTGTAGGATTCGTACGACTATGAAACCTCGTGGTAGAGCCGTGAGATGTGCTCTTGAGGTCGCCATTGTTTTTCTACCCTCGCGCGTCGGGAGTTGACTGAAGCCTGAAATGTTAACGGTAGCGATGTACGAAGTAATGAATGTATCTTCCACCGATAGTCAAAGGTGGAACCACAAAATGAAAGTAAAAGAGCGACTAGAGTCAAAATAATTATCGCAGCTGAAAGGGAAGGTAAAGTTCGAGCGATTAAAACATTGATTGCATGATAATATCCTAATATCGCTTCATCCTGGCTAAAGTGGTTATTTCCCAATACGGCCAAAGGGGGCAACTGTATTACGGCGCAGCACTTATCAGGTAGGGAAACAATCTCGCGGCCAATTTATCCACCCACCGACCTATTCGACGGGTATCACCCACCAGTCCGATGCGAGGTCTCCTAACGCATCTACATATTTCGATTCCAGGACCGCTTCGCCCTTCTCGGAGTTAAATATAACTCTCGTAGTTCGAAGACCACCACGCTCGTCCCGCTCAGTGAATAATAACTCGTCGTGCTCTAAAAGATGTCGGTACTCAAAAAGATACTTTCCAATCTTCTTGTATTCCACCGGCAGAAAGGATTTTTCCAGGAATCGCTTGTTGTACCACCCTATCCGACGCTTTGCAAATATAACTATAGAATGTTCCAAAATGGCATGTAGAGTCATCGATGATATATTCGTAGCAAAAATTGACAGAGTCGCGCACTCAGCTTGAAAATCATCCCAACAGGTATTCCTGAAGAGCTTGAGCCAATGTGCGCCCAGTATCGATTCGTCGAAGCGGTTATACCGATTGCATTCTTCGAATGCAACGAGGAGGGCTCTCGTGAATGAATTTGCTTCGGCAGCAGAGACATGCACCCGGATCAAATCGAACAATCGATCTGGCCCAAGTCGCTCGTGGATCGGTGTATCCTGGTGGTCCAAGGTCAGAGGAATCAATTTGTAATCCCGGATCTTGTCAACAAGAGTGTGCTTCTCCTGCCAGGTGCGAAGAAGTTCGTTGAGGATGCAACTTGTAGTCGTATAGAAGTCGTTGTAGAGGGGGCTAGGGTTAGGTATAGGATTAGCCGCTGTCGAAGGAGGGTCCATTTGAGCTGGAACTTCCGGGGCTGCAGCCGGCAGACCTAGAAGACTGTCTGAACCGAGTCCTATTTTTAGTTAGTAACGTAAAAAGGTCCCTCGGGGTGTTCATCCTCACTAGAAGCACAGTAGTTAGTTCCTTTATGATTTGGTGCATCTCCAGACTCGGGATCTTTGGCACCAGACGAAGAGTTATCGCTCGAAGGAGAATGCTTCACAGCTTCGACCTCAACTTGCCCACGAAAGCTCCTCAACCACACCTTCCAACCCTCTCAATCTCTTCAAAAGCTCTGCCTGACACTTTTCGAAGAATATCTCAGGAGTTTCTTCAGCTCGCCCGCCGCCATCTGAACGTCGCCGTAAGTCCACACATTCTTCTTCCAATTGCTCGTAATCTTCCCGAGTCTTCCTCAACGCCGCTGATACTTTTTGAAGCTCCTTGGCCTGGCGTTCTGCATGTTCCTTGCTCATCCTTAGAGCGAACTTGTAATATGATGGATTTAACTCAAGCTCCGGTGGCACATCCGAAAATTCGTCCAGAATTTCCATGAAGTCATACTGCAATGCCATCTCTTCATCGCCAAACTCCACCCCTTTGTTCATTTTCTCCTCAAGAAATTCCATGAGCCATGACAAGTGATCTTCCGCAAATACGGTTGGAGCGCAAACAACAAAGGATCGGCCCATGACTTCTGCGTTCAGATTGCCATTGTGGAGCATCGTCTTCTTCGTTTGCCATAACGGGCTTCGGTGACATCAACCAGTGAAGGTAACCAATTCTTGAGTCTTGATTGCCAGCAAAATTGACTTGGGGTTGCACCGAGTTCTTCAATCATCCGGCGCAGACAAGCTTTTGTCAACTCGTTTTTCTCCCCAGGTCCCAACTTTTCATCAATAATTTTAAACACATTCCCCTTCAAGACAACCATCTCCATCGCGTCCCCTCGAACGCGCTGGAGGGCAACTTCTAGATATTCGCCATCCTGTTGCCATTTCAGAAGTAGAATTTCGAGAAAATGGTACTCGCGGAGTACGCTATAAGATGGCAACGAAAGACGTTCGATAAGTTCATCTATTTTCATGCTTCCATCGGGCAGAGTGCAATCATGCCGCGCGAGTAATTCCCATACGGATGCATCAAAATCCGAGGTTGCGTTGGTGCTGCCCGATCCAGAAGAATGAGCTTCGACAGTCTTTCCCACCCTCTCATGACGCGATGAGCTTGAGTCAACGCTGGAACTGCTAGCTACAGGACGTGACCCGCGTGTCCTTTTCGGCGCCTGAAGCTCTGTTGAACTCAGTCGCCTTTTCTTGCGTGTATGCGTGGAAGCATTCTTTCGAAGACCCCACGCATCGAGCTTCATCCGATACGCACGGATTCTGGAGTTGTGTGAGTTCTCAGCCGTCTGCAGGAAATAGATAGACCCACGATGCATCAAAGCCTTGCGCTCTTAAGATCCCTTGAACCTCCTCTAGAGTTTTGGAATTCGTCAGGTAGTGTCGTTGGATTTCATCCTTCCAGGGTTCCCAGTCTTTCGTCATCTTGTCAGAGCCTTTCGAATTCTTCGTCACAGAGACTCATCGATGAGTGAGGGGTGGAAGCCCTTTTTGCACTTTTCAGATGTGCATTTCCTGTGGTCCACGGCGTTGAAGCGAGTCAGCCACGGCCTGCAGCTTACATACCGGAGAGGCGAAGGCGCTGGGAAAAGTGCAAGAATGTGCAATTCTTGGGAAACAGCGCCCCATGTAAGGGGAGTCACCCAAAAGGTCGAACAGGGAATAGTCAGAATGATTGATTTGCTGAATCTTAGAGAAGAGAAGGTTGCACTGCAACTTCTCACTTATGCTACCCATCGGGTTCACGCTAAGGGGCGGCACGTGATGCCAACACGTGCACCTCGCCCTATGACACCCCACACCTTTGCTATCAAGTTCCCTCCCGAACCAGGGGATCTCAGGCTTTATCTTCCTCTCGAACAAAGTCTCCCTTCCCCTACAAGTCTCCCATTTTCACCATCGTTTCCAGCAGTAAAGCTTCACCCCATTCATTTTCATCATTCAAATCTCATTGTAACTAAATATGGCTCCTTGGTTCAGTTTGAATTTACTTTCATTTTTCAGTTCTTTGTTGTACATTCTCGTAATAATTTATTCGCACTGTACTTGATTCGGAGGTACAATAGCCACATCGATGCAGCGTGCCGGCACATCCAGAAAGTGTCATCGACTCAATACTTGATATTTCAACGAAAAAGAAAACCTGTAACGGTTTAAAGGTCACTTGGTACTGTTTTGGTTTCACTTATCAATTATGTATTATACATCTCAACATATATACTAAAAATAAATCTCAGCTTATAAACTACGGTTCGGATCGATTCTCCAGGTGTAGCAATCATTCGTTACTGTCCCTCCTTGCTTTCCGTTGACCCCCTTACAGTTGCAGCTGTCGGTCGGTACACTCAAGTACTTGAGGCACTCATCAAGATCCCAAACCCAAGTGCAGCCGGCCTTGATTTGGAACGAGAGGTGGATCGTGACCGTGCCGATGCCGCCGTTGTAGTCAAAGGGCTGATCGCTCTGGTGGATATAATTTTCCTTGAAAGTGGCATATTGCATCTGGTTGCAGAAGCTTTTGGCTGCGCTTTGCATTCGCACGCTCTCGGTGGTCTCGCCGCTGTTGTAGCAGCTGACTGTGTTCTTCATAGGGTTGCCTATCTTTGTCGCTGTCGGCGTGGCCGATGTCGTCGTTGACGTTGTCGTTGATGTCGGGGTAGCGATGGTGCTGGAATCACTACGGGGGCCGATTATAGCATACAGCGGGCACGCTTCATAAGGCTCATCACTGTCATCGTCGTCGTTTGGATTTTGATTTGGCTGGTCTGGGCTGGTGTAAGGCGGATCGGTAGTGATCCACGGATTTGGCATACACCCATAGTTATATTCAAAACACGGGTCAATCAGAGGTGAATCATAGGGGTTGGAATGGTAGCGGACAGCCAATTTTGGCCAATGTCCCCCATGAATAGGATCAGGGGAATTAGGACCAAGAGCAACCGGGGGAGTAGGAAAGATGCCCGGTGGAGCCGTCGCGGTCACACTACCATCAATGCCCGTATATTGAACGGCAGGCCATTTGGTCGTCGTAGCCAGAACAGGCCAGAATTCTCCAGCTGTTTGACGTTTCACCTTGCCGTTGCTCCCATCCGCGGTGATGGTGACTAGCTCGAAAACCCATTGTGAAAAGGTAAGGGGAGCTTGTGTGATGGTACTGGTCCAAGCCCCATTGCTGACTGTCATAAGGGGATAATTAACAGTGGTCGTGGCGCTGGGCCACACCGGAAGCCGAACTGTGCAAGGAATGGAGCACGCGAACTCTGGCTGATCCATTTCCCAAAGAGATGGGTCAATCCACGAGACTTCGCCAAACTGTGTGCCGTTGCTGCCGACATCGAGAAGCGTTATCTGAGACCAGTCGGGATGCGTTTTCACGTTCAAATTGTCAAGAGCCGGAATGCCCTTGCCATCCATGACGGCCATATACTTGGCCCCAATCGTTATAAGATTTTGAAATCGGACATTAGCGTAATTGGAATCAAGGCGAATCAGTGTCTTTTGACATAGCTGAGTGTCAATGCAATCTTGGGCATAAGACGAAAACCAAGAGTAAAGTCCCGCTGATGCAACGAAGATGTTCTCGGACTTTGTCATGATAACAGACCAAGACTCATCACATCCACTAAACTCATTACTGGCTGAACAGTTGTAATCAGGATCACCTGCAAAAGTCCCGACAACGTTTGTGAAGGGCGCAGGCGGCTTCGGCGACGGCTGAAAATATGGTGATTCAGTCTGCAACATACCAGCAAATATGTTGGCAGCGCCATTGAAATTGTACTGGTAAAATACAGAGTGCTCAGATGCGGTAGCGTAAAGCCTTTTAGGTGTAAAGTTAGTGTCGTGGTCCCGGTTAAAGTTTGAAGGTGCCGGCTTACCAGGTCGGTTTGGTGCTCTCAATCAAGAACCCACGCGCAACGTAGATGGTGTTTTGTACCATAGTGTTGTTGGCATCAGTCATATCAGGGTCGCTAGGTAGAAATATTGTTAGCCCAAACCTGAATTCGCGAAAAGCAGTCAACTTACTCAATCATGTGGTCAGAACCCCAGAGCCACATATTTTCGAAATAACCCGAGCCTGTGGACGTTAAATGCATCATCAAACTAGCTGCGCTACATCCCGAATCCACGCCGCTGGTCACGGCGCGACATTCGGCAGGCGTCAGATGAGTTCCTGTTGCACCCCCAATTCGAGCGTGGCAATCCCACAGAGCGGCAGATCCAGGAGCGTCAGCTGCGATGTTCCATTCGACAAGAATTAAACCAGCAGTAGCCCCGCGAGTTGTGAACAAGAGGTCTTGCATCTCTACAGAGCCGACATCACCGGCGTTGCCAACTTTGAGGAGGACTTGAGGCTTGCTAAAAGGTTCCGTCAGTAAGATTACAAAAGCAGAGCGGATGCACTAATGGGCACTTCATCCGCTAGGAAATCAAAGATAATATGGAAAGAACCTACGTTGCGTCTGAAAAGTATGCGCCTGAAGCAACGAGCTGAGACCAAGTCTCTCCGACAATCCGTGCCCCTGGCGGTATTGTGACCGTTGAGGTTAGTATATACGATCCGGCATCGACAAACAAGACCTGCCCCTTCGCTGCAGTCAAATACAGCGCTGCCTGAAAAGCGGCTGTATCATCCGTCGATCCATCTCCTGCGGCACCAGCGTCTTTGACATGGTAGAAGCTGCCAACATCGAGACTTTCATACTGAGGCTTGGCACGCTCAAAGTAGTTACCGTTAGCATCGAGGAGGGATTGATGTACTTTATAACTCCCGATCTTGCCTCCTTTCGAGTATGAGCGAGCCGTCGTTGAGCCCTCGTATACTGGCCCCAGTGCCCATTCGTCCACGGTGGTGGCTGATGAACCAGCGAGAATCACTGCACCAGTGGTATCTGCCACGGCGGTAGTGACTCCCGAGAGTTTGACTCTCTCGAAGGTGAGGCCCGTGCTGCCTGATCCGGTAGTCGATGATGGTGGTGCAATGACAACAACTGTGCCGACATTTGTAAAGGACGACTCAAGGATGGAGGCTGATCCGATGTTGCCCGTCTTGCCCTTATCGGCCACAAGCTGGAATCCTACGCCCACATTGTTCATAGTAACAGACTTCCAAACCCAACCCCAGTCCCATATCAAGTGGACACCAGTAGTACACCCATTGAACGTAAGACGCTGGGCGGTAAATTGTTGATTGCCTCCATAAATGCCGACGGCACCGCCAGTAAATGTAACATCGGAGATCTGACCACCACTTCCATTTTCGGCGTACAAACCCACCTGCTTCGAAGCGGCTGATGCGATGAGTTCCACGTTTTCTAGACTGGTGGCCTGCGCAACTTGGTAATGGATGCAGGACTGTCCGAGGTCGTCTCCCGAGGCCGGTGGAGTCTGTACATTTGTGATATCTATGATGACGTTTCGAATCTGGCGGTAAAAATTGGCCGTATTGACAAAATACTCCTGATCCAATCCATCAGTTCCCGTGCCTCCACCAGTATATTCATCTGTAGATAGGACACCGAGGCCGACAAACTGCGGGGAGGCGAGGAGGGTCGGTCTATTGATCGCGTCGCCAATAACCTGTGTCCCAAATGGCATGGCAATGGTGGTCGAAATCAAATATTTTCCGGGGGGAAAATAGACAATGGCGTTCTTGGTCGTCGAACCATTGCACCCTTTACCGCATCGCGTCCCATTATTCATGGCGCTTGTAATCGCTTTGGTATCGTCCTGGAAGAAGCCTGGGTCAGCACGAGGACAGTACAATAGCGGATAATGGCCGGTAATGGCCGGTAGTGGCCTCGACTGATCATGATTGACTTACAGTGACTCCGTCCCCAACTGCGCCATAGTCAACCACATTGCGGAATACGCGATAGTTTGGATCATCTCCCCAGGGCACCGTGCCTTTCCGAGCGAGATGTTCCATCCAGTATGACCCCGACACCGCGCGCTTGGTCACATTCGAATTAACATTCCCGGGGTTTGCGACGGCATCAGCCTCGGCCACGAGGGCAGCCGCCTGTACGATCTCGGGCGTGATTGTCAGAAGGGGTGAGACATCGCTGTTAGTTGTGATATTGATATTTGTCGACGGAGCCGTACTTTGGCCCACCGTGGTCCCAGGTCGGAGGCCATATATATTGCGAAGCGGCTTCGCCAGGCGTGCTTGGTTTAACTTGGATGACTGATTCAGCGCGCTTTGGACAACAAGACGAGCGCTCTCGAGGTCAAGAGGGCTCGCCCTCTTCAATAGGGGCGTGATGCGGTCGTCGGAGATCCTTCTGGCAACGTTATATTTAACGTTAACGCGGGTTCGCTTATTCTCAACAACAACATCAACATCATCATCAACGGCGTCAAAACTGGGGGTGCTACCCGCCTGAAAACTATTTTCTCCCCAGAGTGGCTGCATGGTCCCGTTCATCTCTCTCTTTCTCGAGGACGCCTGGGACTCGAAGAGTGTCACGTTCGCAGGTACAGCATCCTCGTGTGCTAAGCCTGCTGCTACGAGCGCATTGATCTCTGCCATGGTCATGTGATCGAGATCGATACCTTGGAAGTCGAGGGGTACCGGTTCTGTAACATTCGCGGCTCCTTCATCGCGTTTGCTTGCAAGAGTAAGCCTAGTATCTGAAGGTGTTGGTGGGCTGAAGGTTGTTATGACTTTCGCAGCCGTGCCGTCTTGTGCACTATACGTGTTAAAGCGGAAGAAGGCGACACTGTTCGTTGAGTCGAAGGTCCCAAGCTCACGGTGAGCTTGAGCCACGCGCTCTAGCGCAAGGCGTAAATTTCTATGTGAGAAGCCTTGCCCTGTGACATTGAGGGTACCGGTCAGCAGCAATATTAATTATAATCGTTAGATCAGAATTGAAAAAAAGAAAGGAAAGGAAAGGAAGACTTGGGATTGGGACTGGGATTAATATTGCGTATATAAGGTATATATAGACGTGTACGTACAGTCCTGCTCAGCATTGAGGCTCGGAGCACATCGGGCTGCCGCGCACCGGGTCGTGCCCGGGCTTGTTAAAGTGGCTCCGGCGCCTCCTTCGACCCAACTTGCGGGAGGGAACTCGTCACAGGTATATCTGATCCCTGAGTTGATAGTGACTTGGTTTGTGGCGGGGTCGCGTCTGTTGGCAATTTGGTTGACTGTTGTTCCGGGTTCCAAAGCTGCTGTGAACCATAGGTGGGAACTCCTGAAGGGGTTTGATGATCCAGTTGCAGGGCAACTATTTGCCGGCTTGTTCTTCCAATTGTCAGGACACATCTTGTCGCGCCGTCTATCTTTCCGTGCTTTGTTGAAATCAAAGCCATATATATTATTAGGCAGACTGCTTCCGGGGTGTAGGGTTGCCCCCCGAGTCAAGGCTGCAAAGCTGTTGGCATTCGCGCAAATGTTGTTCATGTAAAAACAGTTATAATACAGCGTCACATTTATGCCTGCTAACTGGGGGTCGATGACCCGCTGGAATGCATCATTTGCTGTGGGCTGGCTTAAGAGAAGAGATTTGGAATTAGCTGAAAATACGTCACAATCGAGTCCTGCTTCACTTACTACCTGTATCGAGTTTGAGTGGGGCTAGTGGCACCAGCAGGCGGACTTGGTAATAGGAAAGCATAACGGTTATAGTCCTGAAGCCATTGGCTATGGCCCACTGCAAGAAAGAACGCCGCAACGCAGGCCACAACGTTAACTTTGGAGAAGGCCATATAGGTATGCATCTTTTTCGCGAACCAGAGTCGCAGGTGACGATTGAAGAACGACTCGGGACAGACCTATAGGTAGCCTCGAGTCGGACAAAAGGCCAAAAGAGAAGAGAGTGAGAGACGAGACCGACGAGAGATAGTCAGTCTCTCGGCATCTGATGTTGATATAGAAAGGATGAGATGAGATGAGATGAGATGCAGATACGAGGAGTCTACTACCTACCTACTTCTAAAGTAGGTAGGTACTCGTAGTTAGCCGAGGGGCACGGGAGGTGAGGTGGCCAGGGCTACGATCTTGACGAGAAGGTGGCGTGGCTTAGTGGCTACCCCTCCAGCGTACCTTACAGTACCTTACAGTACCTTACCTTGCCGTTCCGCTGGTGCCGCCTAGCCGCTCTCTCATACCTCCGTAAAGTATATCTGCAAAAGGCTGGGAGGACCGTTTACGAAGGATGTTCCTTAATTGGCTGCTCGATTGAAAGTGGGGGGAGCTCCCATGCATACTCCGGGGTACGGGCCGCAGTCGAGCGTACTACGTACAGGCCCTTTTAATTGTCTAGCGAGTCCGAAAACAGCTCTTGAGCCGTGGAATGACGTCGGGCATCAGCCAATCAGACCACCAGAAAAGCACCTGCTCTATACTCAAACAGGTGATTTCTTATGCTGCTTTAAAGTGAGCTCATTCCTCTGCTTTACATTGAAATCATTAATTCAATGGATTATTCAACGCCAGAGCCTCTGCATATCCCTACATTTCACACACCTTCGCAAGAGTCTACAAGGGATGAGAAACTGCAAATCCAAACCCTTTATTACACAGCTGATTGGAGCATTGCTGACATTTTGCTCCAATTTCTTAGACTTACTCAGAAACAACTCTACTATGCGATAGAAACGCGACCAACTCCTCAAAAGAAAGGGCATTGTGGAGCCCATGTCCTCTTTACATCTCACTACCGCAAACAGCTTGTCGACTGAACCACTACAAACTCTTATACTCGAGACATTCCTTGGGCAGAGCTCTCTAAATACCTTGATTGGCAGGACTAGTGCGGAGAGAAAGCAATCCGCCGAGCATTTAAGCTTGAAAGCTATGTGCGAGGAGTTAGAAGAAGAAAGTCTCCACTTTCAGAGAAGAATCGGGAGCTTAGACTAGCTTGGGCACATGAGTATGAGCATTGGACATTAGACCAATGGAATGAGATCCTCTGGAGTGATGAGAGTTGGATTTCTTTTGGTCCTTATCGCCGGCAATGGTGCACAAGGAAGAAGGGAGTCTCAGAGCTCTATCACTCTGATTGCATAGCTCACAAGTGGCAAAGGAAGATAGGGTGGATGTTTTGGAGTTGCATTTCAGGGAAATATGGCAAAAAAGAAGAATTATTTTGGGAGAAGGAGTGGAAGTCAATCAATCAAACTACTTATTGTCAGCACACTGTCCCTGTGGTCTGGAGGTATCTATTCAACTATTTAGAGTTGTCATTCCAGTAGGATAGAGGACTAGGACACACCGCAAAGTACAGTATAGCCTTTATAGAAGAGAGAGGGATTATTCCAATCTTTTGGCCACCATTTTCTCCAGATTTCTCACCAATTGAGACTATATGGGACAGAATGAAGGACATATTGGCTTTGCTTGATTCAGAAGTCCATAGGAACTATTACAAGCTTAGAGCAGCTGTTCTAGAGGCTTGGAATGATATTACAGATGTAGAGGTTAGGGACATGGTTCACACAATGCTTGCGCGCTGTAAAGCAGTGATTGAGGCTAATGGCTGGTACACAGAGTTCTGAATAACCTCATTCTCCATTGCATTCTATTGTGTTTCTACAGTGGAGTGATTGTAAAAGCGGCGTCATTGTAGCAATTCTCGGTGCGCTAACAATTAAAAGACCCTGTACGTAGTAGTTATGGCTTTTCCCGCATGTACTTTTCGTACTTGGCGAAATAAAGGTTAATTGGGTTCTAGCACATTCGATGCTAGCAAGGTTCTTAACCAATAGATTTCCTGGATCCGGAAAATATTACCTGCTTGAGTAAAGTTCAAGTGTGGAAGATTAACTTTTACTAGGGTTGATACGAAGGACTTCGGATAAGGGGTAACAGGTCAATGCAGTGCCCTGCTAGCGCAGAAACTAGTAGAACCCAATTAACCTCTGTAGTAATTATAATAATGTAACGCTGGCCCAACCCTACTACCCTACCTGGCTCTACGCAGCTTCCTCCGGATAAATGTTTTCTTTCCTCACCTGCCCAAAGTGGCATGCACAAAAAATCTCCGAGGTACTCATGAGCCTCGATTATTAGCTCAACTTACGACAGTTAGACTTACTGACTGACTGGCCACTCTGCAATCCCATGGCCCATATCGGTTCTAATTTCTAGGAGCACTTTTTAATAACCTTGCAAGGTCAGACAGTCAGAGCCATCGGGATGATTTGGTTGAGCTCGAGAACACACTTAATCTTTCTACCCGGTCATGGCCAACTCCTTCTCCTTCTCCCTCGACACTCACCCACATTCTCTCTCTCTCTCTTTGATGTCGCACTGGCAATGAAGGTTCTTTGCAAAATGACTCCATCACTCAAACTTCTCTCTCTTGCAATCCTCCTTGCCCCCATTTCCTCTGTTCTGGCATCCAACGACTGCGCGGCCTCTACATGGTCAAAAGCCGGCCTCAAGATACGCCAAGTGAAGACTTCGAGCACGAGCAAGAGCACGAGCAAGAGCACCAGCACGAGCAAGAGCCCGTTGTCGAGCTCGAGCTCTGCCAGCCTGGTGCACTCGATCATATCCTCCTCCTCAAAGGCCTCAACAAGCACTACCTCGACAAGTTCTGCCAGCGCAGCAACCTCTTCTACAGCCACAGATATAATCAGCGTCGGAAATGTTACCGCGGGCCAGGTCAACTGCCGCTATTCAGGCACGACAGACAGTGATGTAAACTACTACACCTGTACCTTGTTATCTCAGTTTTACGGGATCTCAAACCAAGTTTTCTTCACCTTGAACCCCGGACTGGCGCTCGATTGTTCAAACATCCAGCCAAATACCCCATATTGCGTTTCTGGCTGTAAGTTCGAATTCCCGTAGCGTAGAATTCTGGCTTGTCTCCATCGTAAAGTCTACAAGTACTGACACGCATATCACAGTTATTGAGCCATTAAGAAGTGCAAGTGGGCTGTGCGGCCCAAAGAACAACAATGCCACATGCCTCGGTACCGACTTCCAATGTTGCAATTCGCAGACCTGGACGTGTGGTAACTCAACGTACGTTAGTTCCTAAACTCCTTATGCCTACCCCCTAAAATCACTTATATATACTAATTTCTCGCCATCTTCTCAGACAAGACTGCGCAGCTGGAACTTGCTATGAGGGAGCGTGCCCGGGTGACATTGTTTGGAGCACCGACGGCACCTGTGGAGATCAGTTTGGCGGTCGTTTGTGTGCTGGAATCTGGGGCGACTGTTGCAATTTCGACGGCAAGTGCGGAACTGGTGCAGCCTTCTGTGGCACGGACTCATGCCAGTCCGGCAACTGTACGTGGGCGAATCTGCCCCCCACCGGGCCTCCAGGTTGGAATTTTGGAAACTCGACCGACGGAACCTGTGGAGGCGCAAATGGTATGACCTGTGGCTCACTCTTCGGCGAGTGCTGCAATAAAGACAATGTTTGCGGATCTCTCCCTTCGGATTGCGGAGTTGGATGGTGAGTCTCATTCTGAATCATTCAGACGGCGCGGTCGTCTTCTTCGACGAGAGTATGCTAACTTGGTACGTACTTAGTCAACCGAACTATGGGACGTGTAATACAGTGACAACTTCTTCATCGACGAGCTCCTCGACTACAAAAACAAGTAGTTCTGTAACGACATCATCTTCGACCTCGACATTGGCAGCTATCTCATCGTTGCCATCGTGTGGCCAGCTTTGCTTTAACAATGTGATCGGACAATATTCATCCCTTGGATGCAGCTCTCCTGATCCGTCATGTTTATGCAGCAACGTAAACTTTGGCTACGGTATCAGAGATTGTTCAAATGGAGCGTGTGGAACTGCTGTTGCCAGCACTGTCATTGCTTATGAGAGCGCCTATTGCTCATCAGCGCTAGCAACTCGAGGCTCGGTGACCGCGACCCCTACCGCGACAGGAGTTGCGGCTCTGCCCTCTTGTGGCCAGACATGTTTTAACAATATGCTCGGGCAATATTCGAGTCTGGGATGCGCAACCGCCGATCCGGCATGTCTTTGCCAAAACATCAACTTTTATTACGGCCTTCGAGACTGCTCGAATGCTGTCTGCGGTTCAGATACGAATGCTGTCTCGACCATACTTGCCTTTGAGAGCTCGTACTGCGCCTCGGCGACGGCAGCTCCTAAGACCAAGTAGTGACTGTAAAAGGATGGATTTTGAAATGTATATATACGCATACCACTGTTAGGTACATAATCTGTAGCATAATGAATGGATATTTCCCATGCATCAAACGTTTTCTCCTTGCAACTACCCTCGAGAGCTGTTCATACAGGATATGATATATCACTAGTCTCACGATCGTGAATACTCATCCAATTCGGGCGTCGCATGCTCAGTTCCCTAACCCACTCCGACTTCTCTTTAATCGTTAAGCATTTTGGCTGTACGAGGTCCACCACCAGATCCTTATCCTCTAGATCAGGCATTTGCTCCCAGCGGTCCATGGCCTTCAAGATGTCGCCGCGGTTGCGCATTAACCAAGGATGCACGGTCGTGATATATTCATGAACGGTGACAAAGCCTGGTCCAGACGGAGATGCCGTTACCAGCACGCCGCCCTCCTTGCCCCTTGGTCGGTCGGTGCCGCAGCATTTCAGTAAATGCGGTGGATCTCTATCATTCTCAGGATCATAGTCGGGCAAAGTGCCATACTTGAGATTTTCGCTCTCCGTGTACGAGTCGGGATCGGAATGGTTTTCGTGAAATTCTAACCAGTCCGACTCCCACAATTCCAAGTCATCGACCGTTGCTGTGATTGCTGACACGGGCGGGTGTGTCAGTGGCGACTTCGAGACGACGTGCCATGGTGAACCTGAACCTCCGCCGACCGTTTGCTGAAAATACGGTTCCAGGACGTCGATGTTGTAGGCAGAGGCCATGACGGAAAGAGATGTCTCTAGGGAACCACCACTAAAAGACCAAACGAGGCGGACAGCGGCGAGAGTAGGATAAGGCATGACATCGCGGCTGCGGAGTTCTGAAAAGGTTGGATACGTATCCCGTGCTGGTTGAGAGTCAGAGTCCGAGTCAGAGTCAGCTTGTCGGTGGAGAACGAGTCGAAGCTTTGGCGCATTGCCAGTCTCGGGAGTGGCGCCAGATGTCGACATTGTAGGTAATTATTCTGAAGTTACGGACTAGAACTCTGAAGGGAGATGATTGCGGACGCAGTGGGGAGCTAACAGCTTTTATAGAACTAAGTCAGCTGACTTCCCCATATTTACCGCCAAGTCGTCGGCCCGCCAATTACTCTAAATGAAAGTAGCTTAGCTGGTTCGGATTAGCGCATTCTCCACGTGCACGGTCCGATCCACGCGTTCCGAGGTGAAGTTTGTACTTCGAGGTATTTTTTTAAAGTTTTTATTTTTTTTTATTTTATCAAAGTTTTTTTTCGTATAATGTACATAATACTATATTATACAATTAGCGTGATTGAAATTATTATAATCGATTTCTATTGTCAATATATATATTCATCGAATATATATTTTATTTATTTATTAGTCTCACAACTTTAAAAAAAATTATAACTTCACAACTTTCTTATAGAATTTTCTAAAATTAAAAATATATTATCGCAAATTATATTCAATTTATTTCTATTAATCGTAATCTTCAATTCTTTATTCGTTTTAACAAAATAATATTTCGATTTTTTTTAATTATATATTTTATTTTTTTCTTTTGAATATTAATTTGTATTATTTCAATTTCTTCATATGACTTTAAACTTTATAATATAGTATTTCCAAGTTTTAATACTATAATTTTAAACGATTTAATTTTTTTAATTATTTTTTTAATTTTATTTTTAATTTATTTAATAATTTTAATTATTTTAATTTTTTAATTTTTTTTTATTTATCGATTTATTTTTTTCTATTTTATTTTCTTGGTTTTTTCTATTTTTTTCTTTTTAATAATAAAAACTTTTTTAATTTTTTTATCGATTTTATTTTTTATTTTATTTTTTTTATTTTTTTATTTTTATTTTTTTTGAATAAAATTTTTTTTATTATATTAATATATTAATATTATTTGAATTTTCGATTTTGATTATTATTGTATATTATTATTCGATATTTTTTCAAATAAATTAAATTTATTTTTTTTTTTTTTATTTTTTTTTAATATTTAAAACTTTTTTTAAATTTATTATTTTGAAATTAATAATTTTATATTTTACGATTGATTATTCGATTAATTTAAATAATTTTCTAATTATTAATTTAAAAAAATTTCTATAAAATTTTTATTTAAAATAATAAAAAAATTTAATTATTTGAAATATTTTTATAATTTTAAAAATAGTAATTTAATTTTTTAATTTTAGTAAAATCAAAGAATATTAGTATTACCAGAGATACTTATTACTAGTAATAGGCCAGAAACGAAATAAACAAATAAACTGAATGATTCGTTGATTGATTGATTGATTCTTCTTTTAAATCTAGTAGATACGCAAAAGTTGAAAGATATAATCTCAACTCTAGCGCAAGCGGCGCTAGTCCCGATCTGGCCTAGTGCCGCACGTGACTACTAAACTAATATTGTACCCACAAAGAACGAATTTTTAATATATTTAATATTATAAAAAAATCGAAAAAAATAATACTAATTTTGATTTATATAAACAAAATATTTTATTTGATTAAAATTAAATTTTAAATTTCTTTAAATAAATCGTAAAACAATTTTTTAAATATATTATAAATTTTATTATTTTTGTACAAAAGAATATTAACGAGTTTAAAATATTAAATAAAAAAATAAAAAAAAAATATTTATATTACAAAGTTGAAATTTGTAAATATTATAAAGTAATAAAATCAAAATACAAATTTTGAGTTTATTATATATTTTTAAAAACGTTATATTTATATAATTAAAATATTTATTTATAATTAAAATTTTTTTACTTTTTTTAATTTTAATACGAATATATAAATTAAATATTTAAATTAAATAAATTAAATTAAAAATATTATTAGATTGTTTATTAATAAAAACTATAAAAATTTTTTTTTTTTTTTTATATTTTAATATTATATATTTTACAAAATATTAATTTTTTTTTAGTAAATCAATATAATAAAAAACAAATATTATTTGCGCAAATAATAATTAATAAATTAATAAATTCTCGAAAATTATTTTGTTTAATAGATTTTATTTTTTTATTATTATATATTTTTTTGATTATAATACGTTTAATAGTTTGATAAAAACTAATTAAAATTTTTTTCTTATTTCAATTATATATATTTTTCGACAAAATATTGTATTTTTTTATAATATTTTTATATTAAATAAAAAAAAAATACAATTAATTTATGATTTTTAAAAAATTATATTTCTATTAAATATTAATAAAAGAAATTGTTTATTAATTTGAAAAACTCAATAATTATTAGTTTATATTTTGTTTTAATTTGTATATTATTAATATTTTATAAATATTTGAATTTGAATCGATTTTTATATTGTATAATAAATTAAATCGTTTAATTTTTATGAAATTTTTTTTTAATAATTTTTTTTATTAGATTTGTAATTATTTAAATCGTTGAAAATAAATTACAAATCGTAAATTTATTTATTTGTTTAATTAAAGTTTTTTTTTGAACTTTTGACAACAAAAAATAATAAAAATAAAATTTTTTTTTTCTCGAAATAATTTTATTTAAATAGTAACGTATAAAAATAATACGCTTCAAATTATATTTTTTAATTATTATAAAATAATTAAAAGTCAATTTTATATTATATTTCGTAAAAACAATTTATATTATAATATTATTGATAATTATTTTAATTTTTTAAAGAGTGAAAATTAATAATTTTTATAAAAATTTTGTACGTATATTAAATAAATCTGTATATTGATAATAGAAATCGATTATTAAATAAATTGAAAATTTATTAATTCGTTTAACGAATTAAAAATTTTTTTTTTTATTCGAATAAAATCAATAAATAGTTTTTAGTAAATTTTGAATTTTGAAACTTTAAAAATATATTTTTTTCGAGTTAAAATTTCGTATTAAAATATCGAGAATTAAAAATTAATCAATCGTTATATTATAGTAAAAAATAAAATCGAAATAATTTCTCGACGTCGTTAATAATACGATTTATCGCTATATTATAATAATTGTATTATTTTATTATTATAAATCGAATATTTATAAAAAAACAATTAAAAAACAATTTTATTTTAATTGTAATTTAATATTTTTATAAGAGAAAATTTCAAAAATTTCAAATTTTTTTTTTTTTAATATAATAAATTTCTCGTTACGTAAAAATAAACGTTAAAACGTTTTTTTTTAATTATTTTTCAACGGTCGAAAATCGTTACAATAGTATATTAAAATTTGAAATTTTACGTAATAAATATTTTTATTTAAAAATTAATTCGATCAACGAATAAATTATTTATTTTTAATAAAAATTTTATATAAAAACGATATTATATATAATATTGAAAATTATTATAATTTTGTATTTAAAATTAAAAAAATTATTCGTTGTTTATTTTATTTATAATTGTCGACTATATATAAAAAACGCTCGAAATTCGCAAAATTTTATAATATTATTTTTAGATTTTATTTTTATTTAAAAATTTTTTTATTATATTAACGATTTAATTAATAGAAATCGAAATTGAAAATTAAATTTAAACGAGTAATATTTGTTAATATATATTAAAATTATCGCAATAAAAAAAAAATTAATTAAAACGATCTACAAATTAAATTTTATAATACAAAGAATTTACGTATTTATAAAAAAAATAAAAAATAAAAATTTTATTAATTACGTAAAAATTACGATTATAATTACTTTTAATAAATATTACGTTAATAATATTATTTTATAATAATTTTTTTTTATATATTTCGTATTTTTACGAAATTATAATACTTTAAAATAATATTATAAATATTTTTCATTTAATATAATATTAGTAATTTTTAAATCGAAAATTAAAAAAAAAAAAAAATAATAATATTATACAATGAACTTTTTATTATAACGTGAAATAATCGTTTTTTTATTAAGTTTATAAGTAATTTCTATATAAATTTTATATTAAAAAAACGAAATATAAATTTATTAATTATATTTTTAAGTATTTTTATACTCGTTATCGAAATTCGAAATCGAGAAAACGTATAATCAATAGTTAAAATAAATATAATAATAAAATAAATTCAAAAAATAAAAAACGTTTATTAAATAATTAAATTAATAATTAAATATAATTCGATAAAAAATTCGAAAACGAAAAAAAAAAAATAATCGTAATATATAAAAAAAATTATAAATATTAAATTGAAAAATATAAAAAATTGTAAAATAATAAATATAAACGTAAAAAAAAAATAAAAAAATTATAAAAATAATAAACGTAAACGTAAAAAAAACGTAAATCAAAATTAGTAATATAATAAATTTTTATTATTCTTTTTAAAATTCAATATAAAGAATTTTATATCGTTATATAAATATTTAAATAAAATATTAAAATATTTTTTATTTATTTTAAACGTAAAAACAATATATATAAAACGATTATTATTAGTTTTTAAGAATTCAAATAAAATATTATATTTTTTCTTCGAGCGATTAATAAATAATTGAAAAATATATTATGTACTCTTTTGACGTTTTATAAACGATTTTAAATCGTAAAATATATAAACGTAATTGCGTTTTATATATAAACGAATTAACGATTTTAAATTTTTTTTTAATTTTTTTTTGATCTTTTTTAATAGTATACTAGAAATATAAATAATAAATAAATAATTGAAATTAAATAAACGTATTATTTTAAAATTAAATTTTTTTTCGATTTTATTACTAGTAATATTAAAATATTAATTATATTTTTTTTGAATAAATTTATATATTTAATACATTTTATCGTTATTAATAATTGATAACAATTAATAATATAATTTGATTTTTTAATTATTTTTAAAATATAAAATACGAATTTATATTATAATTTTTTAATATCTCGAAATATTAATAAATTAAACGATATATAAATACTTTTTTTAAATTTAAATTTTTTCGTCGAATAATTTATATAGTATTTTTTTTATATTGATTATTAAAATATTAACGATTATAATTATATAAAAATTTGTATAATATATTTTTTTTAAATATTTTTTTAAATTTTATTTAAACGATTTTATAAATTTAAATCGATTAATATGTAATTAATTTGTAGTATTGAGAAAATTCAAAAATAATCGTAAATTTGATATTGGAATATAATAAATTAAAATACGATTTAAAAAGTTTTTTTTTATTATTAATAAATGTAATTATTTTTAAATTAAATATAAATAAATTATTAATTTTATTTTTTTTCGAATATTAAATATTTATTGATATATTGATTTATAATTGTTCGTCGAATATAATTTTATTAAAAGTATATTGTATTTCGATTATTTGTTTTATTATAATCGAATTAATTATTTTTGTTGTAATAAAATCTTTTTTTTTAGATCGTTTTTTAAATTTTTTTTTAATATAAAATAGTTTTTTAATTTTAAATATAATTTGTAAATAAATTCAAAAATAAATAAATATTATATAAGCGATTAAAAATTAATTTTGTGAAATACAAATATATTGTTATTTAATACGTGGATTGAGTAATAATTATAATAAATTTATAACGATCGATATAAAACTTTGAATCTATTTTTTAGTGAATTCAATTTAACGTTTGATTTAAATTCGATTATTGTAATAATAATTAAAAGTTTTTTTAACGTTTAAATTGTTTTTAATGTAATTTTATATAATGATTTTTATTAAATTTCTATATATATTTTAGAGTTTTTTTAAGTTTGTAATTATAAAAACGTTTTTTTTAAAAATAGTATTTTTGATTTTTTGATATATTGATTTTTAAAAATTTTTTGTATTCGTATTAATATTCGTATTATCGTTTGAAAAAAAAGAATAAAATGTTTATAATAATTGTTTAAAAAAAAATTTGAATTCGCGTTATTGAAAAATATTAAAAAAGTAAAAATTAAATTGAAAAAATAAAACAAAAAAAATCAATTTTAAATATTATAAATTTTATATAAAATAAACAACGTTTTTAAATAGATTAAACGATTTCGTGACTTTGTAATAATAAATGTAAATATAATAAACGAAAAAAAATACAATTAAAATACGATAAAAATAAACGTTGTATTGATTTTATTATTGTAAATATTTTCATAAAACATTTTTAGTATTCGATTGCGATTTTTGTAGTACATTTTATTTGAAGTATATTTCAAAAATCTTTATTTGTTTTCGAATATTTTTTAGTAGTTTGTAATCGCTGATATCAAAACGTATATTCTAATAAATAAAAAAAAAACGTTTTTATTTATTTATTAAATATTCTTTTCGTAGTTTAAATTTCTTGAAATAATTTTTATAAAATTTTCTAAGAATTGTAATATCGTAAATTTAACGAATAATATAAAATTTCTAGAATTTATTTTTATATTCAATAATAATAAAAAAGTTTTTTTATATTAATTTAAATTTTTTCTTTGTCGATTTGAAATTATAAAATATAATAAATTACTCGAAATAAAATTATTATTTTTTAATATTTTTATTATATTTATATTTTTTTATTTTTTTTTACGATTTAATAATATTATTATTATTTATTTAATTTAAATTATTTTAATTATATATTGTAATACAATATTTTTCTATTTTTTACTTTTCAAAATACAATAATATAATTGTAATTATATTGTAACAATAAAAATATTATTATATTCGAATAAATAAATTTTTTTTAAAAATTTTACTAAATAATATCTTCGATAAATTTCAATTGAAAAAAATTTCAAATATAAAATATTTTTACGATTTAATTCTTATATAAATTTTTTAATATATTAATAATAAAAAATTAATTTTTTTAATTTTTTTTAAAATTTATTATATAAAATTTATTATTTTTTCGATTACTTTTATAATTTTTTTAATTGTAAAAAAAAAATTAATTTATATTATTTTTTAATTTTTTATAAATCGTTATATAATTATTTTAAAATAAAAATCAAAATCAATATAAAATCTAATAAAAATACTTTTTTTGCAAAATAAATTTATTAAACATCGAATTATTTTAACGACGTTATTAATAATATATAAATATATTTAATAAAAACAAAAAAAAATATTTTTATAATACGTTAATATATTTAAAAAATAATTTAATAAAATCAATTTTTTATAATTATATAAAAAAATTTATTATTATTAATTATAAAATTTGTATTTATTATATTATTACGTATTTTACGTATTATAAATATTTTAAAATGTAATTTGTAATATTTATAATCATTCGAAATTAAAAATGTTTTTAGAATTTATATAATATAATAATTAAAATAAAATATTTAATTTTATCGTAAACGTAATATAAAACTTTTATTATTTTATTTTGTATAATATAAAAACGTAAAATATTATTATAATATTTTTAAAGTTTATTGTTTTTTATTGCGTATTTAAAATAATTTCATATAAATATTTTTTTTTAATAAAATTAAAATTTTTTGAAATTTTATTATACAAAAAATAATTTAAAATATTATAATATTAATTCGATTCTTTGTATTTCGAAAATAATAAATTAAATTAAATATTAATTAGTATTGTAATAATAGTAATTTGTTGATTTTGTAATTGTATAAATATTATTAGTTTTTTATTTATTGTAATTTTTGTAATTATATAAAGCGCGTATTTATTTTTATTTATTTTTACTAAAAATAATAATAAAAATATTTTGTTTTTTTTACTAGAAATATATAATATTTGAATATTAAAATTCTATAATTCGTATATTTATTTAACGTATATTTTTTTAAAATATAAATATTATAAAAAGAATATAATAAATCAATAATCGATATAAATAGTATTAATCAAAAAATCGCGAAATATATATTCGTATTTTTTGAAAAATTCGACGATAGTAAAAAACTCTCGTTTATAAATACTATAATTATATTAAAATTTCAAAAAAATAAAAAAATCGTAAAAAATTAATATTTTTATTTTTTTTTACTTTTGAACTATAAAATATTTAATTCTATATAAATTAATATCGTTATATAATATAACGACAAATAAAAATTTTTATTCGTATATATTTATTATTTTAATAATTTTATTTCTAATTATTTAAAATATAATTTATTTTAAATTTTTTTATTTTTATTTTACGTTTTTAATCAATCGTATAAAAAAACAATATAATTTTATAAAGTTTTTAATTCAACGTTTAATAATTTTTATAATATTACGAAATATTAAATAAATACGAATTTTATTAAAACGATTAAATTTAATTTTAAAATTTTTTTCGATTAAATATATAATTTTTAATATTACGATTTTAATTATAAATAATTTAAATTTTTTAAAAAAAAAGTTTTAATTATAATTACAATAATTAAAAAAAAAATATTATTTTAAAAAAATATAATTGTTTTTAAAATCGTATATTTTAAAAAAAATATTATTTATATAAAAACAAATTTTTGCGAGTTATATAAAATACTATATTATTAATAACGAAAATTCGAAATTATTATATTTTTTTTTATTATTTCTTTCGATTTAAAAATTGTATTAAATATAATATATATATATTCGTTTATTGAAAATATCGAAATAATTAAACTTTGTAATATTTTTATAAATTATATTTATTTATAATCTAATATTACAAAAATATAATAAAAACAATAAAATAAATAAATTTTAATAATTCAATATACGTATTTAAAATCCAATTAAAAATATTTTTTATAATTAAAATATAAAAAAAATTATAATATTTCGATATTAAAATTATATATATTCTCGATATTTTTTCGAAAATATTATAATAATTAAACGTTATTCGATATTTTTTAATAACGTTAATATTTTTTTTGTTTATTAAAATATTTTAAATATTTTAATCAAATAATTTTTTCAAAAAATTTGTAATTTAAATATTTTTATATTGTTTTATTTAATTAATATTTTTTGTATAAAAATTAATATTTTTATTATTTAACGTTTTATAATTTTATTTTAAATTTAATTTTTACTTTGTATTTATATAAATTTATTAATAAAATATAATTAAATTCAATCGTATTAATTTTTTTATATATATATAAAAAACGTTTTATTTTATTTTTAATTTTATTATTAAAAATTACATTTTTAAATATAATTTAAAACGTTTTAAATCAATTTTTTATTACGTTTTTCTATAAAAAATATTATAACGTTTAAATTGTTTATTTAATTCGAAAAAATTACAATATAATTTTTTTTATATAAAAAATATTAAAAAAAATTTTTATAAAAATTTTATAGTATTATTAAAACGATTTTCAAATTTTCAAATTTATTATTATTTTTATTATTTTTAAATAATATTATAATATTTTTTTAAAACGTTTATCGATTTTTAAAACAATATTATATAATAATATAAATATATTTTTTATTTCGAATTTTAATTTTATTATTTTAATATCGATAAAATTTATCGAAATTTTATTCGCGTTTTCGTATATAAATTTTAATAATTTATAAAAATTATTTAATATAAATTTTTTTTTTATTGTTAATAAATAATAAATTCGTATAATTATAAAAATTAAATTTCAAATATTAAAATATTTTTTTTTTCGTCGATAATATAAAAAAATTAATATTTTAAATTTATTGATTTTAATTTTTTATTTACGTTTATAAAATTTGTAATTGATATTATTATATTAATACAAGTTTTTTTTATTTGTAATTCGTTTTACAAATTTATAATTACTACGAAATTCGTAATATTATATTTATTTCGTTTTTATTAAAAAAATAAATTAATATAATTATTTTTTATAATATTTTTATAATTTGTTCAAATTGTAATAAATTTATTAATTTTTCGTTTTTTTTTCGTTTTTCAAATTATTAATATTAATATACGTCGATTTATTTCTATTATTATTTTCGTTTTTTATATTTTTATTATTTTATTTTAATTTTAAAATAAATACGAAAATACGTTTAATAATTTTATATATCGAAATTTTAAAATATAAAATAAATTTGTATTATTATAAAATTACGAAAATAAAACTTTTTAAAATAATAAATTTTTTTTTTTAATTTTATTATTTATTTTAATAATACTTTTTTTAATATTAATTTTTGTATTTATATTATCGAATTAAAAAAGTTTAAATAATAAATTAAATTTATTTCGATTATTTTTTATCTATCGAGAAAAATATTTTTTACTAGTCGTTTTACCGAAAAACACAAGCGCTAATAGTACTATTAATTCGCTAATAATAATTTTTTTAAAATCGAATATACAAATTTCTAAATATTATTTATTAATTACAAATTTAATTTATACGTATTATATATATTATTTTTATTATTATTAATTATTAAAATTTGTAATTTATTAATTAATATATAATAATTTTATTTTATTAATAAATAAATAAAATTATTTTAAATTTAAAATATTTTTTTAATTAATAAATTTTTTTAATTAAAATTTTTATTTTATTTTATTATTATTTAATATAATATTTATAAAAATTATTATAAAAATAAATAAATATTATTTTATATACAAAATAAAAACTTTATTATTTAACGTTTATTTTATTGTATTAAAAAAATTTATATATTGAAAAAATTTTATAATTTAAAAATTTTAAATTTTTATTATATAAATATATAAAATTATAATTTGTTTATTAAATTTTTTAATTATTTTTTTATAAAAACTCTATTTACAATTAAAAAAATATTATAATTTGATTATATTATCGATCGTTTTATTGGAAATATTAAAAATTATTATAATTATTATTTTTTATTTTATTATAACGATTAATCTATTCTCGAAATTCGAGACCGTAGTATAATACTTCTATTAAATCTCAATATAATTCCAAAGTTTAAAAATACAAAGTACAAAGAAATCTGTATATCGAGTTTATTCGGACCAAAGGAAAAGTACACAAAAATGTCAAGCGAATTTATTACGCTTACATAATGCCATATCAACAGTTACGCTTGTCGTATTATTTTGTTTAATATACCGAATTTTTATAAGTGTAGCGCTTTTCTAGAATTTTCTATAAGCGGCCACCAACTTGTTCCCAGTTGACCATCGAACCAGGCAACTGTTGGAGTTCTAACTGCGAAATGCCCTCAGCGATGCATAGAAAACTATGTATGGCTCGGTCGCCTGCTCATGCGCCTCGCTCGAATGGTCCGGACAGCCGCCATACCTAGTAGTCTCTGCAGTGGCTGGCCACGACTGACGGTCTGGCGCGCTCGTAGCGCGCTCGTACGATGATGCACAACGACGCCATGCCACGAGGCTGTCGTCCAGCTAAGCCGTACGAGCACAACCCCTACCCAACCAGTACTCTCCACCTTGACAAATGTATACATATCGATCCTGCGACAACTATTCGCTGACATTCTTCTATTTAGAGATTCTCTCGAATCCTATGTAAATAATACGCTTTCTAGAATACAACAACGATAGCGAGCTTAGTTTGACCGAAGATTTCGTTAACGACGAAATTCCCGAATACATTATTTTTTCGCATATATAAAGAGCGAACACGAAAGAAATTACATATAAAAACGTGATAGATAGTATTGGAAAGAATAAAATTAAATACGAAAAGATTCGATTCTAAGAAGAATAAACTAAATATAATAATTTGTACAATTTCTAAGTAAATACTTATTATATTAATAAATCGAGCAATAAAGAGTTTTCAAAAATTATTAATTTAATATTTCGCTGGTATTATAAAGCGTTAAAATACTATGTATATTTGACGAATATTTCGACAAATAATTAAATCGATTTATTTTTACAATCGTAAAAAATAATTTTTAAAAATAATTAATAATTTACTCGTAATTAAATACTTTAAAAATTTATCGTATTACTATTGATTGAATTTTTTTGCTCTAATAATAATCGATTTAGTAATAAGAAATTATTAGAGAGATAATTTTATAAAATAATAAAAATTTCGATTTTCGATTTTCAAAATAATTTTTTATTCGAATTTAATTTCGAAAAACGAATATCATAAATAAAAATACGTAAAATCAAACGTAAAAAAAATAAAATTTATTAAATATTAAATATTATCGATATTTTAATACTAGTTATTTATAGCGAAAAAAAGAAAAACGCATTTCGTAGATTGAATCGCGAATAGAAATATCAATTTAATAAATTATTAATTATTTTACAAATTATATTAAATTGTTATAAATTAATAATATTTTTGTTTTTTAAATTACTCGTTATTATTTTTTGTTACGTTTTTTTATTTTTCGAAGTATTTGTATATAACGATTAATATAAAATTTTTTTTATTTAAAATTATAAAATATTAATTAATTAATTGTAATTAAATAATTCAATTAATAATTTATTTTATATTAAAAAAACGCTATTTAATATGTATTAAAAATAATACGAATTTTTTTGTTTTAATAATATTCGAATCGATATTTTTTACGATATATATATATAAATTAAAAAATAAAATAATTATTATATTTTTTAATTAAATAATTTAATTGATATTAAAAAATCGATTATCGTTCGTATTATCGTTTGTAAATACTTTAAAAAAACGTCGTTTAAAATTAAATTTTTTTTTTAAAAAATAATAAAAATATTAATTATATTAATAAATTTTTTATAAATATTATTAAATAATTATTAAATATTATTAAATAATTAATAAATATTATTTTTTTATTTAATTAATATATTTGTAATATTATTATAAATAATAATATTATTGTAAATTAATTTTTATAAAATTAATAATAAAAGTTTTTTTTCGTTTTTTTTTTGTTTTTTTTTTCGAAATTAAATAATAATATTTTGCGTTTTTTGTATTTTATTATTATTAATACGTTCGATAAATACGATAACAATAATAATATTCGAAATATTATATATTTTTTAATTAAAATTTAATCGTTATAAAAAATTCGAATATGTATTTTTTTTTACAAATAAATTTAAAATTTCAATTCGATATAAATTTAATTAAATATTAAAAATAGAGTATTAAATATTTGTTTTTTATTATATATCGTTAGTAATTATTGATTACGATATTTCTTTTTTTTAAAATACAATTTAAAATTTATCAAATAAAAATTTTATTTGTATAATAAATAATCGAATAAAAAAATCGTTAAATATATAATTCGAAATATAAATAAATTGTTTATTTGAATTATAATTATTTATTGTTTTATTTGTAATAAAAAAAAATTTATTATTAAATAATTAAATATAATATTTTATAGTAATAATAATATCAATACAATATTAAAAAAATATTTCAATAAAATATATAATATTGTTTTTAAATAATTTATTGATTTAAATTTTTCAAATAAAAAAAAATATAATATATTAAAATATATATTTAATAATATAATAATATTATTTTTATTTTTTTTCGTTTTTATATTAAATAAATTATTACGATTTTCAAAATAAATATCGATTTAATATTTAACGATTTTTATACGATTTTTAATATTTTTAAAAATTCGATTTATTTGTTTCGTTTTTATTATTTTTTTTTCGCGATTTTTTTCTTAATAAAAATCGATACAAAGAATTTTAAATAAATAAAAAAAAAATATATAAAATATTAATTATTAATTGTATATAATTATTGTTTTAAATATTTAAAAAAAATATTTATAAAATATATACTTTTGATAATCAAATTAATCAAATTGA
This sequence comes from Acephala macrosclerotiorum, assembly GCA_014904845.1. Taxonomy (NCBI): domain Eukaryota; kingdom Fungi; phylum Ascomycota; class Leotiomycetes; order Helotiales; family Mollisiaceae; genus Acephala; species Acephala macrosclerotiorum. The sequence continues at coordinate 5,340 of MU119571.1, read as the reverse complement.
AAATAATTGTTTTTAAAAATATTTTTTATTAAAAGTTTAATATGTATATTTTTATTAGATTTAGTATTTATAAAAAATTTTTTTTAAATTTATCGATTTTTGTAGATTTATTTATTATATTAATTTGAGACGTTTAAATAAATAAATAAAATTTTAAAAAAAATTTAAATAATATTATTTTTAAAAATTTATATTTTAATAAATTATTTATTTATTATTTATAAGTATTTAATTTGTTTTTAGATTATTAAAACTTTTATTTATATGTATTTATTTATAATATAAAACGATTTGTATTATATAATTAATTAATAATTAAATAAATACTTTTATAATTATATTATTTTGTTTTCGTTTTTACGTTTAAAAATAATATTATTCGAAAAAATTTCGAATAATATATTATAAATTAAATTAAATTAAAATTAAAAATATAAATATATTAATATATAATATTATAAATACTCGAAAATTATATTAATAAGATTATATTAATAGTTTTTTTATTCGATAATAAATAAATCATATTAAAATCTAATAATTATATAATACGATTTTGAAATGTGATTATAAAAATAATATTATAAACGCTTGAAAATTATATTAATAAAATTTTATTAATAGTTTTTTTATTTGATAATAAGTAAATCGTATTGAAATTTAATAATTAAATAATATAATTTTAAAATATAATTATAAAAATAATATTATAAATATTTGAAAATTATATTAATTAAATTTTATTAATAATTTTTTTATTTAATAATAAATAAATTGTATTAAAATTTAATAATCGAAAAATACGATTTTAAAATGTAATTATAAAAATAATATTATAAACGCTTGAAAATTATATCGATAAAATTATATTATTAATTTTTTTTATTTAATAGTAAATAAATCATATTAAAATTTTGAAATGTAATAATATAATTTTAAAACGCGATTATAAAAACGATATTATAAACGTTCGAAAATTATATTAATAAAATTATATTAATAATTTTTTTATTTAATAATAAATAAATCGTATTAAAATTTAATAATTATATAATATAATTTTAAAACGCGACTATAAAAATAATATTATAAACGTTTGAAAATTATACTAATAAAATTTCATTAATAATTTTTTTATTTGACAATAAATAAATCGTATTAAAATTCGATGATCGTATAATACGATTTTGAAACGCGATTACAAAAACGGTATTATTAATATTTGAAAATTATATCGATTTGATTATATTAATCGTTTTATTATTCGAGAATAAATAAATCGTATTTGGATTTTAAAATTAAATAATTCGATTTTAAAACGCGATTACAAAAATAATATTATAAACGTTTAAAAGTTATATTAATAAAATCAAATTAATAATTTTTTTATTTAATAATAAATAAATTGTATTTAAATTTAATAATAATACGATTCGATTTTAAAATATTATTATAAAAATAATATTATAAATATTAGAAAACTATTTATTAAATATTATATTAATAATTTTTTCGTTTGATAATAAATAAATCGTATTTAAATTTTATAATAATATTAAAAACGTTTAAATATTATATTGATTAAATTTTATTAATAATTTTATTATTCGATAATAAGTAAATCGTATTAAAATCTAATAATTAAATAATACGAATTTGAAATATAATTATAAAAATAATGCTATAAACGCTCGACAATTATACTAATTAAATTATATTAATAATTTTTTTATTTAATAATAAATAAATTTTATTAAAATTTAATAATTAAATAATACGATTTTAAAACGCGATTATAAAAACAATACTATAAACACTCGAAAATTATATTAAAAAAATTACATTAATAGTTTTTTTATTCGACAATAAATTATTATTAAATTTATAAATATATTATTATTAAATATTAAAAAATAATACGAATATTCTTTGATTATTTTTTGATTATTAATAATTTCTTTCAATTATTTGAAATAAAAATTATATTATAAAATATTTATTTGGAAAAATTTCAATTTTTTACTTAAAAAAAAATAAAACTTATTATATAAAATTAAGAAATATATTTTTACCTCTTGGAAAATTCTAAAAAATTATTTACTTTTATACTATTTTAAATTCGCTATTTGCTTTCTAGCGTTTTCTAGCTTTCTTAGTTTTATAACCCTTGAATTAACGATATAACTCTACGAAATCCCATACGACTTCTCCGCTGCGTGGCAAAAAAGTATTACAACAAACAATATTGCAAACTTTATCTTTGCTTGCGCACGTGACTATAATCCAGACCCAAGCAATCTCTTGAAGGTTACAGACGATATTACTATATCCGCGACTTCGTTCTGCACAAAGTACCCCGAACCCAAGAATAGAAAGTATCTGTAAAAGATCCTTAAGGATGTCCTTGACACTGTACTGCCCAGCGGACCATTCGAGCCAGACGAGGCGGAACTAGATTACGACGATGAACACGGTCATGAACCGCATATCCCTGATATGGATTTCGAGAGCGAGGCATACTACGAATGGGAAGAGGAGATGACTAACGATGTCTTCAGTCACTCGTCGGAAGAACAAGAGGCGAGAGACAGAAGAGACAGAAGAGACTCAACGGCTCTAGCAATTCTGTGAGCGAACTTTAGATCCTCGACCAGAAGAAGCGCCTTTTTTTAGCTCGGTCTCGAAGTCATTGAATGCTACTTCGAAGTCGGGAGGATTATCTTCAGGCCATTTGCCGGATTGAAGGTCACGCTGAGCTGCAATCTCTCTAAGTTGAAGCTCCAGAGCAAAGCTCTCGTCGTCGAATTAAAGGGATCAACGCATGCCATGACTGAGGCTGGTATGCTTTATGTGTTTGTGTTTGGTGGTTGGATGGTTAAGTTTTGAGGTAGATGTGGGGGAGATGAACTCTTGTTGGGAGATTGGCAGGAAGGGTCGGTCTCGGAACACTGGCTAGCCTCCGGAACAGAATCTCTTTGGCGATAATAGCGTCAAAGTCTCGCTCGAAGTACGTCAGCGCCCAGATGGCGGCAGTTCTTGCAGAACCGCAACAGGCGCAGATGGTCCTTAACACCCATCCTGCAGCTAAAGTAGCTCACGATTACCTGGTTGCAATACTCTATCCTCCGAACTGCTCGTGCATCCGTCAACCGCCAAGAGAATTCGACCCACTTGCCCTTCAACCATGCCTCTACGCTTGCAACGGTCGTAGGCCGGCCTCTAGTGCTATCTTCGGGTTTCGCTCATCGATTTGACTAGGCCATAGGTGGCACAGGACGAGACAGGGAAGGGAATATACCATGCCGTGGTTCATCCAGCAGGAAGGCAGTGGTTTTCGCAGGCCGTGCACATCTCTGTCTCGCACGAAGTTGTCTACGCTGGCGATTGTCCGGCGAGGATAAGTGATCAGAATACAAGTATTCAGAACGTAGTACATTTGGCTGACATATCTTCGGTAGTGGTGAGACTGCTAATGCTTGGCTGACGCCTTTTGCTTGGTACCCACTCACGTGCGAACTCTCGTCCTAAAAGGCTAAACTCGGTCATCGCGACTGGTATATCTCCAGCCACTCCTGGCTTTTATGCCTAAGACTTTGTAGTTGAGATTACGACGTAAATATTGCGGGGTTGTTTCGTACTAACTAAAATCGGTATTCGCTTTTATTCGTGGTACAGATTCGTGTGGCGATCATATATGAATTTGCGCGCTACAATAGTTATAAGATTAATAACGATTTCCTGGGAAAATATAAAATTTTAAAATTCGAATAATATTTTTTTATATATATTAAAAATAACAAAAACTCGATATTGGAATTGTAATAAAAAAAGTCTATTATACTATAAAAGAGATTTTTTACAAAATTAAACGTTAAAATAATAATACGAACAAATTTTTATAATAAAAAAAATTTAAATTAAATAAAAATAAATATAAAATATAATTTATATATTAAAAAAAAAAAATTTTATTAATCGTTTTATCGAAAAACACGTACGTTAATAGTACTATTAATGAATTAATAGTAGTTTAATCGATTATTAGCGCTATTAATTATTTTAATTTAATATTAATAACGTAAACTCGATACTAATAATATTAATTTAAAATTAAATATTTAAATATTTGAATTATATAATTTATAGTATTTATTTAATTTATTGTAAAAATTTCAAATAAATTTATCGAACGCGTATTGAAATATTAAACTATAAAATTAAAAATTATTGAATTTTAATATTTTTTATCAAAATATTAATAATCGTTTTTTATTCGATCAATTATTAAAAATATCGAAATAATAAATAAAAATAAAAATTGAAAATATTAACGTTATTTGAAATTTGATTGTAAAATCGATCGATTCAAACAAAATTTATGCGCGTAGAAACACAGTTTAATATGCGAGTAATTACTCGATATTAAAAGTTTAAATTAAAGTATTTAAAAATTGAACGATTCAATTGATTAAATGTAGTTGTATAAAGACTGCGCGCAGTCGTTTATAGTCGTCGAAAGTCGAGAGTTTTAATGTTCTTATAGACCGGGATCTACTTACTAATTAATTGCCAATTAATAATCGACTTTTTTAATTGAACGTCAAAGTTTTGAATATACAATTATTGCGTAACGCGCGCTACTAGTAAACCGTTAATACTATTGGTAACCAATTAACATATAAATTTTTTTCCTGATATAACAAATTGTAAAAAATATTAAAATGTATACAAATTTGAAAATACTTAAAATCAAAGTATTTATTATTTTTTTCAATATGTAAATTTTTTTAATACGTATAAACAAACGTTAATATATATAATCAAATAAAATTTTTTTTTTTAAATTAATAATATTATTAATATTATTTAAATAATTATAATTATAAATTATTTATTTTTAAATAATATTATTTGAATATTGATTTTTAATTTATTATTTATAATTATTACGATTAAAAATATTATTTTAATAATAATAATTATTTAATATTTATATTAAATAAAATTTGTACTAAGAAATAATTAATATAAAAATTAATTTAATATTAAAAAATTATTAATATTAATATACAATTAATATTATAATTCGATTAATATTAAGAAATTAATAATATTATTAAATTATTAATATAAATTATTTATTAATATTATAAAAATATTTGTACTAGAAAATAATTAATACAAATATATAATTAGTATTAAAAAACTAATAATATTATTAAATTATTAATATAAATTATTTGTTAATATTATAAAAATATTTATATTAAAAAACAATTAATATAAATAAATAATTAATACTAAGAAATTAATAATATAAATTATTTATTAATATTATAA